>JAQHUG010000077.1:2365300-2377974 GCA_028555095.1 Dicrostonyx torquatus
CCTTATCCTGCCCAGCTATAGGCCAGTCAGCTTCTTTATTAAACTGGTCACAGTGACATGTATTTACATAGTGTAATGGAATATTTCACATAACGGTGTGGTTTAAATAGAACACAATAGAAAAAAATATATAAGCAGCCAGGAAAGATGTGGCCCCATGCTTCCTGATCTCACCTCTAAGACCAACTGACAAGTTATAAGTCTCTAGCCAAAAGACAAGTTCCTCCTTTGGCTCCTCTAAGGGTTCCAGACTTTTTTTTTCCAGCAGGATATTCCTAGAGAAATTCTAACATCTTAGGACTCCATTCTTTGAGTCATTTGATCAGCAAAGAGAGAGGCATAAATGTCTCTTTGGAATATATTCACTTCTGCCAGCCAGGCTGGTTATATTACCCAAGGAATAGCAGCACTGGCAGTGCCTAGAACTTGTTAGAAATAGAAATTCTCTGGTCTACATATTTTTCATGAATCAGAATCGGAGGCAGGGTCTTGGAACCTGCTGTAAAAACCTTTCAGATTATTTGAATACATGCTAAAATTTGAGATGCACATGGATAGAGGTAAATGATGACAGGGGTCCAGCATGGAATCTGTCCAAGTATCAATGCTTGATAAAGGTATTTACAGTGGTTATCCCAGCGAGAACAAAAATAACCTCTGCCAGGATGCAGCAGCTTTTTTGGAAGGTTCAATTTGAGTTTTTTCTAGGAAGATGATTGTGGGTTTTGAAGAAAGGAGAGAACTGAGTGGCAACACTGTGTGAGAATAGGCATAGTGATGTTTGGGGATTATAAGGGGTGGTGCTTTTCAAGAGCAGAGTTCCAGGAGAGAAAGATGCCTGGAGATACAGCCATGGGCATGTAGCCTGGAGGACTGGGGTCATGAGATCTGACTTCATTATACCCATAATATGTTAACCTTATATCAGAGACAATTGAAGGCTATTAAACATAAATCTCGAGATCAAGTTTGTGGTAAGTCTTCTCACTCAGGTTGAAGTATGGCAGTAAAAATGTTCAGTGTGCAAGTACAAATGAGACCCTAAACTTTCCAGACTAGAATTTTTACTAAAATTGAGCACTCATTGGTAGACCAGTTGTTCTTTTCTGACATATTCTTCCATTTGCTTTTTTCTTAACATTTACTGATATCTTAAGTGCTCTAGACATCCAGAAGTATGTACATGAAGCCAGTGAAACAATATCTTTACCCTCCCTTGGTCGCCAGTCTTCTGAGAAAAGTGACGATTGTGACATCTAGATGGTATGTTAAGGAAAGGATGTAACCAACGGTAAGCACCTGGCATGTTTTAAATGTTGTCACTAATGTAACCTCTGCCATTTTTTAACTGTTGACATGGTACTCAAAGTATCCCAAATATCATCTTAGTCCAAATATCATCTTAGTCAGCAGGAAAAGTCAGAGATGCTCTGTCATATCAGGAATATATCAAAGAAGATATGATATCAGGTTTAGAAAAACCTCCCTTCTTTGATTATAACATGCAGGTTTAGGACAAATCTGTTCTTCCAGAGATGCAGGGGTTAAGGTTAGACAATCAGATGACTGTGGCAAAACAGACTGAATCAGGTACCAAACAGAAATCAGCACAAAGATGTAGCTGGCACGAATGCATTTTCATTGCTGTTTAATATTCCCTTCCTAGTTTAGTCTCAGTGGTAATATGCTTAGGTAATTCGATTCATTGTGGCTTTTTGAAGAGAGCAACGTTCTTGCTTTACCTGCTATTGTCTCTTCAAGGGTAGAGTACACAGTAGGTAGCCTATAAATATTTTGGTTCTAAACGATGAATACCTTGAAGGTCACAGATTGCTATACATGATTTCATTACCACTTTCTAGGATCTGCCTCAGAAATATCAAGTAATCTTTCTTAGACTAAACAATGTTATCAGGGCTAGGATTAAGATTCCAGTTTCCTATGTCTAAACCCAGTGGTACTTTCAGCCCAACCCAGATCAGCCCTCCCACTCCTTGGGTGGCTTCTTGGTGTGATGAAACTTGTGTCTAAGATCCAGATGTCTGCACTGAGCACATTCTACAGGGAGATACAACAAATGCATCTAAACAGAGGCAAGTGGCTTCTGATTGGGACCACACTGCACTTAGATGTACATAGCTTGGCTTCAGCCAGTAGAAATGAAAGGAAGAAAGCCCCCAGCTAGAGAGCTAAGGAGACATTACTGTAGCTCTTGGGTATCTATGAACTGAAGGAGCACTTATTTGTCAGGCCTCCAAAAGAAAACACAGACACAGCTGCAGGAGCATGGTGGCCTTCACTGCTGCATCCTGTTCTGCCCTTGAGCAGGGTGTCATGGGGTAGGGTATAGCCGGTTCTTCCCAGCCCAGGTGGCTTCTGTGTTCTACATTTGCCATGGTCCACAGTGAAGAATGCCTGAGTGGCGGCGTTATGCCTCTAGGGACAGCAGGTCGTGGCTGACCTGCCTGACACCAGACAGAGCTGACAGGGTCAAGTTCAAGTCCAGTTTTCTGTGTTGTTTTTGCTTTCATGTTAGTCAAAGGAAGGCAGTAAGAAAGTGATTCCTTCTTTGTGAGATAATGTGGAGACTACACAATCAGCACAGTGGTGAGAAGGTAGCATTAGGGCTGTCTCAAACAAGGTGGGAAGAGACAATCGACAACCAAATTGCCCTCTGACCTCCACACCCATTCTGTGCATGTGTATGCCTTCATTCACACATATACACATATGTATTTGCATGCACATAAACACAAAAGAAAACAGGATATGCATTAATATACACTTCTTAAATATTATACATTGACCTACCCACTCTGTATGTGATCACTAACTTAAGGCTCACAGCAATTCTGTAATAGAAGTATTTTTATGACTGTCAAATGGAAAGATGGTCAAGCTTTCTTGCTGCTGAACTTGAGACTTGCACTTGCTAAAGTCATTCATTTAAAAGGTGTCAAAGGTGGGACTCGAACTCAGGCCATCTGAATCCAAATAACTTGCTTTGTTTCCACTAGGGCTTACTCCTTTATATGGTTGCTTTGCCAAGCTGTTAAAATTTACCATAGTTCAGTGGAATATCTGGCATATGATGACCTATCTCTGAGATACTTATCCTATTGATTTTTGCTGTCTAATATGGTACCCACTGACCATGTTGTACTCTTTAAATTCAACTTTCAATAGATTAAATGCCATTAAAATAAAAGAAAGCAGCACTTGTGTAGGGAAACATAGCTGCATAGCAATTGCTGACTTCATAGCATTCTGATGGGTAGTGCTATTAGGGCCAGTGGCACATGCCAAGTTTGGTCATGGGGTAGACAGGCTAAAGACAGATCCCCAAAGACTTACAGAGGACACTGGAAAAGCATTGCAGTCTCAGCCAGACTAAGGGAAAACAGAATTGGTCAGCATTCTCTTTGTGGAAGAAGTTCTTAGAATGAGCATAGAGTGGAAGTCAGAAGCTCAGGGAGACCAGAGGCAACATCAGAAGGCAAGGGTAGAGGCTGTTTCCAGGCATAAGAGGGGCCCAGTATGAACATCCAGTGGAATTATCCCTGGGCTAAGCAAGAACTTTTCTGGTGGTGTGCTGCATGGGTGAAACTGCCTTGAAGTAGGGGTGAGGCACTAGAGATGAAGGGCATGCAGATACTTGTTTGAGGCCAGCACTGTTGGTCTCACTTTAGAGCTCGTTTAAAATGTCAAATTATCTTTCTGCAGTCCAGTGAAGCGTCACTGGAATTTTACCAAATCCACCAAGAGATTTACAGGCCCAGCAACATCTGAAATACTGCCTCAGTGAGTGGTAGATGAAGAAGGTCAAGGGAGCCCCTGGTCTGGGAGGAGCTTAGGAATGCTAGGCTTGGTGGTGGGGGTGTAGAAGAAATAGGGAGACCAAGGACAGGAAGTGAGGAGGTCCTCCAAGGTTCGCTGCAGAGGCTGGATACAGAAAAGGTGAAGAGCAGGCCTTCTGGCAAGGCAGTGGCATTGGTGCCCTCCAAAGGCTCCTTCAGTCGGACATGAAGACATACAAAATTATGAGCCTTGTGGGTTTTGGAGTCAGTCATTGGGTAGGTATGCTAATCCGGTCTGCTGGGCAGCTGCAGATTAAATGGAGTTCAATGACTGAGTGCAATGGGTTGACCAGATGGATGGATATGGATGGATGGATGGATGGATGGATGGATGGATGGATGGATGGATGGATGGGTCTGTAAATCCAGGAGAGAGAGGTGACGAGTATGCCTGTATGTGTATGCGACTGTGAGGAAGAGGGGGGAGGCGGGGAGGGGAGAAGGGGAAAGGAGAGGGTGGAGAGAGAGTAGGAGGGGAGGGGAGAGAGATAGGAGAAGAGGAGAAGAAAAAAGGAAAAGACAAGAGGGGAGGGAAGAGGAGAGGGGATGGAAAAGGAGAGGAGAGGAGAGGAGAGGAGAGGGGAGGGGAGAGAGGAGAGAGAGATAGGAGAAGATGAGAGGAGAGGAGAAGAGGAAAAGAGAGGAGAGGGGAGGGGAGGAGAGGCGAGAAGATGGGAGAGGAGAGGGAAAACATTCATGGATACACAGAGCTCAATTGTCTTCTTTCTATGCAAGTAGTTCATGATAGGAGTGGCATAGGAACCTCATTGCTCTGGTGACAGCCCCAAGATAATGCAGAGCCAGCAGACTGTGTAGAACAATCATCCTTACATCCCCAACTCTTCCAACTGACCCCTTTTCCCCAACCTGCTTTCGTGTTTTCGTCCCTCTCTTGAATTGATATGTACCTGTTTGTTCAAACAGAATCATACAGGAAAGCATGACTTCTCCTCTTAGTCTTTCAGCCTTACGAGTCAATAATCTGGAAATTTCCCAGGTACCCCCTGCCTGCCTCGCTAATCTTGCATTGACTCACACCGTTGAGGTCCATAGTTACATCTGCACCCTCCCTAGTCAAGCGGTTGCCCTGCATTTGATTCCCTCCTCTGTAACATGAGGGTCCTGCTCGTTAGGGTTTCTGTCCCACCCGGTACCCCGTAGCCGGCAAACCCCAAAGAAAATCACACAGAGAGTCTACATTAGGTTATTAACTGATTGGCCCATTAGTTCAGTCTTCCTACCAGCTTCCATAACTTATATTAACCCATATTTTTATCTATGTCAGCCACATGGCCGGTACCTTTTCTCAGCTGGGACAGGACACATCCTGCTTCCTTGGTGGTCTGCACAGGAATGCCAAGGGAGCTTCCTGCTTCCCAGATGTTCTCCTCGCCCTGCCTCTACTTCCTGTCTGGTTGACCTGCCTATACTTCCTACCTGGCCAATCAGCATTTATTTAAAACATGATTGATAGAATACAGACAAGTCTCCTTCACCACCTCCTCTCCAGCCTCAGTGCTAGCTCCCTAAACACACTGTTCCTGAGAGCTCTCCATTCTCCACATTTCCAGGGCTCCGTGCTTCCTTTAAGATCAATGTAGCCTCTGGGCTCTAGCTTTGCCTTCATCATCTCATTTTTAAGATCCTCGTTGTTATTTGTCTCTTTGTCCAGGTCAAAGCAGATCCTCTTATACTTGTAGATGCCGCATCTCTCTGTTGCTCGAACCCTGCTCTCTCCTTGGAGGAGTGCTGCTTGCTTAGAAACAATAAATAGTTCTGTCCCACAGAACTCTCATCTGATGCTTATCTCTGTTTGTCAGTTTTATATTTTCTTAGGTAGCTTCTCACATAGACAGGCTGTGAGCTCAGAGCATCAAGGATAGCATGAAGACTCAGAGCGGGTGAACAGTGTAAGTCCTAGGCAGCCTCTCTGTCTACCCAAGTTCATCAGTTAGCCACGACTAACTCCAGTAAGTGATGATTGTAAACCTGTTAGGTAAAGTCAACCATTATCAAAGGGTAGCCTGCATCAGCATTACCTGAGAGCTTAGTTGGGAACTCCAAGGTGTGAGGCCAACCTTAGATGTCCAGAATCAGAAAGCCTGTGGTGACTTTGAAGCCTGTGGTCATACCAGCCCTCCAAAGTGATCCCTTTTTCACATTCAAGTTGGAAGCATACTTACTTTAGGCAGTTGCCATTGCATAATAAATAAATCGCCAAATATCTGCTGGTTACAATGGGGGAGAGTTTTCCACTTAATGCAACTTTTTCTCTGTATGGAAACTTAGAGACCAGTCTTCCTATCTTCCGCCATCTTCTCTGCTACATCACATCCTTGGGGAACACTTTTCTGTTGTTTGCTTTCATAGACAAAGCCTGAAGATAGTGTGTTTACACTCACTTTTTAGTGACTGGAATTTAGCTGCAGTGGCCATACCTGTCTGCGTGGGAACCCAGGAATGTCAGCCCCAAAGAAGATACAGACTTATGGACAATGTGACAGTCTCTACCCAGAGAGATGGTCTTTATCACCCTTCAAACTCTGACTGAGCCTTTCCTAAGAGCAGACCAGGACTTCGTCTGTGTTATGGTGACAGGGGAAAGTCTTCAGTAGCTAAGTTAAAGTGATTTAGTCAGGGTGGTTGAAAGATACTAGTATAACGTACAAGAGGGATCCAGAGAGGTCACTGGAGGCGCCTCACTCACTGAAGTGTTTGTGAGGTACTGGAGGATGGGTGAGGACAGTCTGTTCTTTGTGGTTGGCACTTCTGTGCCAAATGCTATATTTATGGTATTTTGAACACTATATAAGAAAGAGTAATGGGCTAGGAAAGCCGAGTTCAGGAAGGTTAAGTGGCTTGCCCTGGTCATACAGCTAGTTAGCAGCTTGTCCTCATCATACAGCTAGTTAGCAGCTTGTCCTCATCATACAACTAGTTAGCAGGTTATCCTGGTCATAGAGCTAGTTAGCAGCTTGTCCTGCATACACTTAGTTAGTAGCTTGTCCAGGTCATATAGCTAGTTAGCAGCTTGTCCTTATCATACAGCTAATTAGCAACTTGTTCTGGTCATACAGCTAGTTAGCAACTTGTCCTCATCATACAGCTAGTTAGTAGCTTGTCCTAGTCATACAGCTAGTTAGCAGCTTGTCCTCATCATACAGCCAGTTAGCAACTTGTCCTGATCATACAGTTAGTTAACAGCTTGTCCTCATCATACTGCTAATTAACAGCTTGTCATCATACAGCTAGTTAGTAGCTTGTCCTCATCATACAGCTAGTTAGCAACTTGTCCTGGTCATACAGCTAGTTAGCAACTTGTCCTGGTCATACAGCTAGTTAACAGCTTGTTCTGGTCATACAGCTAGTTAGTAGCTTGTTCTCATCACACTAGTTAGTTACATGGAGGTGTGTGCTGGGTCTAGAGCTGGGGAACCCAAAGACTTGTATTTTTGATTGATAACTGAGTATGCTATTAGGGTAAATTCTAGAAACTCTCTCCCCCTAACCCCCGAACAGCATGAGGAACATTCCACGGGTGCCATAAGGAAGTCTTGAGGTTGCTTTATCCAGGTTTCCATCAGGAGCTTTGGGCATTCTATTTCAGACTTCTATTCTCTCCTTCACAGTCTCTCCTTTCAGAAGGAATCCTGGGCATGACGGCCTCAGAGGCACCGAGGCTCAGCCTCCCAGCAGGCCCTTCCTTTCCCAGCATATTCATCTGTTTCAATTGCTATAACAAATACCTGGTGCTGAGGAAGTTTGAACTGAAAAAAAAAAGCTCATTTAGTTCAGTTCTAAAGATCTGAGATTTGGACACTTGCTTCTGAACAGCTCTCATGGTGGCTCTCAACATGGTATGGGGCAGAGCAAAGACAGATGATGTGGTAAGTCTGGTAGTCAGAGATTGCAGAGGGGCTTGCTTTGTTTGGTCTTTATGTAATAATCCATTCTTAAAGGAACCAGCTCATTCCCTGAGACCAGCATAATCCCATTCCTAGGACAACATCGTCAATGACGTGAGAAACTTTTTTCCTATCAAAGGTAGTTACTCTGACAAGGTCCCATTGTATCCTGAGCCTCCTGTGCTGATTAACCAACATGCCTAACTGTGATGTCCAGTTCCTACCAGTGGAATGAAACATAGTTATGACCTACAGCATGGATAAAGGACAGAGGTCATTTGCTTGCTCCCAGTTTGGGTGTTGGCATATCTTTTTTTTTTTTATAAAAAGAAATCACCTAGCTGAACTATTTCCCCTTTTGTTCTTTTGTCCCTTTGTATAACCCCAAATGACTCTTTTCCAACTGTTATCTAACCATTTCCCTACAACTCTCAATACCCCTCCATCAAGGCCTGTGCTTCTGGCAAATGAACTTTATTGAGGGGCACACACAAACTGAATAACAACCATTGTACCTGGGGGCACACTCCCAACTCCCTTCAGAGAACTGGATATTCTGTCCCATGTACATCAGGCCCAGGACATCATATCGTCATCATATCTGAAGTGGTAGAACCTGAGCTCAAGCCTACACACACTCATCCACCTCTGGCTGTGCTGGGTTCCTTGCTTAAGATGGAAGAATGGAGGCTCCTGAACACCAACTTACCAATGCATAGCTATCCTAGTACCAGGCATGTCGGAGTTCCCTCTGAGTGCCAGGTAGTCCCAATCAACCCTGAGCTGAGAGAAATCCTCCGTTTTGGTAAAAATTAGATAAAATGTATTTTAAAGTAAAGATGGTATTGCAAAGATGTCCTTTTCTTGTAAAGAAGTTTTCTTCTAAATTGAAAAAAAATAAATGAAATATTTTCTTGGTTGTTTTTGTGTTTTAAATAATCAGAGTCTTAAATATTTCAGCCATCTGTTCTCTATTATTTCTGCAACTCTGTCTTGAATATGTGGGGGGTAGTGTGGAAGAGATTTAAATGGCCATTGAAATTGTTTTAAGTAATTAAAACTGATAAAAATTATAAGTTTTTACCTAATCCCTGGATGATTTGATTGGAGTCAGCCAGATGTAAAAATGCCTGAGACAAATTATTCTGTGCCTATATGACATGCAATTTTGACAAAATATCTTTAAAACAGCTGCTAAGTATGCAATCTGGGAATTTGACAGTGCAGAAGGACAATTCTGTGTACTCAGGAAAGCTTGGCAAAAATCCATTCTAACTTTGGTCATTAGAATGAATTGTGTTCATTCAAGATGAAACCATGTGTGGATAATGAGAAGGCAAGTAAGACTCCTGACTTTTCCCTGTGCAGCCAGTATTCTGTGGGTGCATATGTCAGGGTAATACCGGAGTTCTGGTCAACCTTTTCTTTTTGAATCCATATGGCATTTTCCTCATTGAGCTCTCTATAATTCCAACAACAGCCGGTGTGTCTGTGACACCCATATTACCTTCCACAATTTCTTCATGAAATGTGAATCTATTTTCCCACTACTGGCTCTGATACTTACTATCATATGACCTTGAGTTTGTCACTTAGCTTTTCAGACACACACACACACACACACACACACACACACAGAGAGAGAGAGAGAGAGAGAGAGAGAGAGAGAGAGAGAGAGAGAGAGAGAGAGAGAGATATGCACAGGCAAACACATGGATAGTGAGTTTTATCATTGATTACAGTAAGAGGGAGATATGACAACACATTTCTGTTATGCACATATGATCACAGTTTGGTCCAGAGAAAATGATCACTATATTATATTAGCCTCCTTTTTTTGTTCTTTGTCAACACCTTAAGATGAGTGTTTCCTTTTCAAGGGTAGAAACTTATTTCTTCAATTTACCTGATAGAAATTTGGTATCTTTCTCAAATATGAAGGGGTAAATAATTGGCAAGTGAAGGAATGAAGTTTGCACTTTCTTCAGTATCTCTTACACTGGTTTCCCGAAACATAAGGATTCTGTCCTAGGACTTCTCAGCTCATAGTGAATGTCTGTGGTAGGGATGCACCTTTCCAATGCAGCAGCCACCATTTCATCAGAGTACCTATTTCCACATCTATTCTTACTTGTGTTGGTATATCATGTGACTTCATATTCCTGTGATCCTGAGGCCTTCTCTTTCTCCCAGGGGTAGTTAGTGATTTCATCACTATTCCTAGCCTGGAACTCATCGCTGTAGCCCCCATCCTGAGAAAGAAGACTTCACTAGGTTTATCAATGTGAGGATTGTGAAGGCTGTTGTCCACAACTACCTGCTATTTGCTAAGCACTTTAAATGTGTTGTTATGTTTAGTTCCATAAGACCCTTCAACATAGGTGCTAAATATTCCCTAATACAGCATTGAAGAAACTGAGGCTCAGAGATGAGAAATAACTTGCATGAGGGCTTAGAGCTTCAGATCAGTCTCTGCGCCTTCAAGGAGGAAACAAAGTTCATAGATCCCTCTTTGTATCCCTTTAGAGCTGTGACCCCATGACTGATGTCTTTTGGTCTCTTCCCGGTTTCTACAGTTGAAATTTGTCTGCCGTACACATAGTTTCTTCTCTCAAATGTCATTTCCCCAGAGTACTGGCCACATACCAGCAGTTGATGATGCTTTTTGCTTCATGTGCTTTCTATGACAGATCCTATCCAGGCTCATTATTTTAATTATGACTAGAGATGCTGATGACTTTCATAGCCATCTTTCTTGCTCAGATGATTCCACCAAATTCCCAATTAATTACATGCCAGAGATATTCTTGCAGATGACCACAGGCACCTCCAGCTGAACCTGCTCTTCTTATAGTTTTTGATTTCTATTAATGATCTCCCTACTTATTTCACCTCTAATACCAGAAAGAAATCTGAGATTCATTTTAAGTTCCAACTCACCTTATCCCCACATCCAATCAATCCATTTGGACCTGGCAATATTTATCCTTTTTCTAGACTGAATCCTTCACTGTCTTTACCATGATCCTTACATTGACTCCTGCCAGCCCTCAGCTGGATTCTTGCAATAGCTTTTAGAAGGAATAAGGGTAAACATTGCTTTTAAAGTAGCACTTCAGTATACAAAAAAGCATAAATCATGAGTGAATACACAGACATGGAGAATACTCAACCAAGATGTGATATATTATTAGTGCCCAGTAACCTTTCTTGCCTGCCTTCTGCATTGTTAATTCTCATTCTCAATGGCTTTGGGATTTTTTAGAGTTCCTTTCTCTGTTTTTGAATCTTATATAATTAGAACCATAGAGTGTGTGTTTCTGGACTTTTTTGCATTAAAAATAGTATTTGTGAATCCAACTCATTGTGTGTGGTATGCTGAGCATTCATTATTTTATTCTTACATAGTATGGCCTTATATGGATATATAAAATGTGTGTACTTTCTTAAGACCTGCCTTGCTTCCTATTTTAGTTGTAATGAAACCTGCTGTTCTAATCATTCCGTATGTGTTTTTATGCATAGTATTTGGACTTCATTTCTTTGGATAACCTGGAGTGGAGCTATTCTTTGAGTTAAACAGGTACGAGCAGATGGAATGGTGATGTCAGATTCCCCTCTGTATGCTATGAATATGTTTGATTGCCATTTGGCTAATAAAGAAGGGACTTTCAGCCAATGACTTAACAGAATATAGCCAGGCTGGAAAAGATACATATAGAGAGAAAGTAGGCAAAGTCAGGGAGACAACATGTAGCCACCTCTGGAGACATCGCTGGATGAAACCTTATCAGTAGGCCACAATCACATGACAATACACAGATTAATAGAAATGGCCTAGTTTAAGATGGAAGAGCTAGCTAGAAATACGCTTAAGCTATTGGACAAACAGTATTGCAATTAATACAGATTCTGTGTGATTATTTCTGGACATCTGGGAAATGAACAAGCAGTCTCTGCCAATAGACTGGGTTATTGTTGACAGTTTTATAATGTTAACTCTTCTAATATTAGGTGTATAGGTCTAACTCTTTGTGGTTTTAACTTACATTATTCTGAAGACTACTGAATGGAACGCCTTAACACAGACATACACGGGTGTTATCTATCCATCTCTTACCTATGGTATAGACCATGTTTTAAAAATATCCACTTTAATGACATCTAGCTATATTTTTGCATTTATTTGTTTTGCATCTATTTGTTTTTGTCACATTTGAGAAAGAATTTTATCCCTTAAGATGAACAATTTTGTTGTATTTTAGAAGATACATTTTTCTACATTCCACAATAAGCCCATGTAATCTGTCTAAAGTTGATTTTTCTGAATGAGGTGTTAAATGGAGATGACGGCTCGTTTTATCCATATGTATATCAGCAGATAGTGTATGATTACAAAAGTATTGTGTTACAAAAGTCGTTTTAATTGCACTTTTTCAATATGTTATGTGACTGTAAATGTGTGGGCTCATAGCTAGATTCCCCATCCCTTTCTGTTGATAGCTTTGTTTACTAATGTTTTGATAACTCACTTGACTTGGTTATTATAAATTTATCTTACATTTTAAAATTAATGTGAAGTCTAAGACTCTCTACATTCTAAAACCAAATAGCAGCTAATTATTATTTCACATATCTGTGAGTTTGCTAGACACTGGCAGATAGTGGCTGAGTTTGACATCCTTTTTCTATTCACTCTGTGAACCAGCCCATCTCAGATCTCTGTTCTGAAAAGAGAAGCTACCATAGTTTCAGATTCTTATAGGAAGGGCAGAAGTGTAACAAGGTACATCCCACTGCATATGGACTTAAAAGAGTTGAGTGTTGAGAACAGCATTAGAGTCATGGTAAACATGGGTAAAAAGTGCCATGCTTCTGTCCTGACCCACACACTCTCTTTATGAGTCTTGTT
>JAQHUG010000077.1:2378459-2432993 GCA_028555095.1 Dicrostonyx torquatus
TCTTGTTGATTCAAGAACTTGGGCTGTTCTTGAATCCTAAGTCTCAAGTGATCCTCTTGCCTCAGCTTCCCACATATTTGAAACCACTGACAGATGTTGATATACCTAGCTTGCTTCCTCCCTCTCGCCCTCCCGCCCTCCCTCCCCCTCTTACTTTCTTTATTGTTTTATTTTTTGAACTATAAATAGAAACCATGGTGCCATGGTGCACACTAGTATTACTGATCTACTAATACTGTCTGTACCCTATTATTTATTTATAAACTCTTTCTACCTTTTTTTTCAGCTTATCTTTATGACATGTGTAAATACTACAAAACTGTACTGTTAGACCACATGGTATTGCCTGGCAACTTGAATCTCATTAACTCTTTATTTTTTAATCTTGCTTTCACCCCATTGGTGGTCAGATTTGTTCATTTTTACTAAGTTTTTAATGTTGTTATGAAGTGCTTTTAGTCCCAGAGCAAACTTTTCTGTTTTGGGTTTGACACATATTCGTGATGAAATTGTATCATCCATCCATCTATCCATCCATCCATCCATCCATCCATCCATCCATTTTACTTTCTCTACTTCTCCTATGACTCTCTGTTTGTCCTTTCATCATTTTAAATTTTTTCTCACTCTTTCATTATATCTATAATAGTTGTTTTAATGTTTTTAATGTTCTTATCAGCAGATTCTTACTTCTCAATCATCTTGGGGGACTGTTCATGTCTCAGTGTTTTTGTTTATTATTATTTTACTTCCTGTTTCTTCACAAGGAACCCAGACAGTATGCTTTAGGCAGTCTGAATTATGTCAATTTTCTTTAAAGGGTATTGAATTGTATCCTGGCAGGCAGTTAAATTGCTTGGCATGTCCTCCTGAACCTGTCAAGGCTGTTTTCTTCTTGTTTGGATGTATCTATTTCAGTTTTGTCAGTCATCTGCACGTGTGGTCCTTACTTTCAGGCATGGTGCCCAAGCCTGTGACTTGCTCTTTCTGAGCCTCAGCTGGGGTCTCCACTGAATGGATTGGCATGCTTGCAATGCTCCCCAGTACTGTGTAACTTCTGATCTTTCTGTTTAGTTCCGTGACTTACTCTTTGTTAGAACTGATAGAGTTTTTCTTTGCATGTGTACGGGCCAGTCACTGTCTAAAGAGTGACAAAGAATCCCTCATGTGTCCTCTGGTACCTGGTCTCATAAGTTCCAGCCTCTAAAGCATCATCTCTCAGATTCCAGCAGGCCTCCTCGGTGCAGTAAGACTGCCATGCTATGCTTGGACACTGCCTGCCTGGTTGGATCTAGAGAATTTTCCCAGGTGGGAAGTCACGATAAACCCTGATGTACCTGTATTTTTCTTCAACTAGTGACCAAAATCTCATGTTGCAAAATTAAAACTCAGATTATTTGTAGCTTATTAATTGTTTTGTCAGGAGATCACGTCTAGTGCCAGTCATACAGTCGTGGCCATATGCAGAAGTCCTTGTCATAGCATAAAGAAGATTAAAGTCATCATTTCACCTTCTGCATGCTACACTGTGAGCTATATCAAGGTGAGATTATGTTCTGTTTATAGTTGTTCCTCCATTTTCTAGTACAATGCCTGCCACAGAATTGGTACATAAATAATGTGTGTTGATGTGACCCATATCATTATCCCACCTGGAAGTTGACTGATTCATTTAGGATTGATCTTATGGTCAGTAGAGCAAGCAAGTACATGTCTGGTACCTGGGCTGGGGTGAATCTTGGGAATCTTGGTTGGTTTTTTTTCCATGAGCTGCTTAGAATTCTAAAAATATAGCACCATGAGAGATAGAGCTGGTGATATCACATATTCCATAGCTACTAATGATCGGGAGGAGACATTGAGGCTTTGAGAAGGCAATACGGTGTTCAACAGATATGTGCAAACTGGAACTCTGCTTAGATCCTGTTCCTGCTTACTCCCTTGGAAAGATAATTTTTATTATTTCTACATTCATCAAAATGCTTTAAAATAAAAAAAATCTAAGATTATCAGATAAGACATAGCCATACCAGAAAACAGAGGATGATGGGAAGGCAAATTGCATAAAAGAACAGCCATCCCTGAGATGCCTGTACTAGGTTCCAAGAAGAGGATGCTGCAGTCTTCAGAACTTTGGAACACACTTTTGAATCTTACTCCAATTCTTGATGTAAGGAGTTTAAAAATAAATATGTTATTCACTTTTGTTTGTTTTTTAAGATATATATTCTATTAATATGTTGTCATTATTATTAATATTATTATGTGATTCAAAATCAAATGCCACATTAAAAAGTATACCCTAGAGATCCCTCTGTCCACATTTGTCTTCCTGAAGATTCCTAGTGGTCTCATTTTTATTATCTTTCCTGAGGCATTTCATATATGCATTAATCAAATTCTCATTCTCTGGCTCATGGACAAAACTGCTTCTTACTCAAACCTGATGCCCTGAGTTCTATACTCAGAACCTATATTGGAAGGAGAGAATTGATTCCTGAAAATTGTCCTTTGGCTTCCAGATATATTTGTGGCACACACACACACACACACACACACACCACAATACAAGTAAAAAATCCCTCCATTATATTGCTTGTTTGCACAAATTAAGAATATTCCAAAACTCTTTATATCTCATTTTCCCATTGAATGTGTCTGGTAATCTTTCTGACATATTAAGTTTCCTATTCTCTCTAAAATGTAGAAAATCCCATTGTATGGATAGACTGTCATTTGTTTACCTGGGTTCTGTAGGTAGCCATTGGGTTGTTTCCACACATTTTTTTTTTTAGTCAAAAAGAATATTACCATGTCCAAACCTCATTTTATTGTGCAAACATATCTTTAGCATAATCTCCTAGGTTTAGGTTTCCTGGACATTTATCTTTGATAGATAGTGTCAAAGTATTCTCGATAGGGCTTGTTCCAATGATTATATTTAACAACAATGTGTGAAAGTTGGTATAAAGTTTAGTCATTGAATCTTTAAGATGGACTTTACCATAGGTCCCATCTTTCCATTACCATATGCCATGGATAGGAATGAACGGATCAGAGGTCCAATCTTCTTGTGTCCTATTGATGATGTGGGCTTAAATCCAGCTATCCTAACTGAATGATACAGATCCCAGGGTGCCCTGAATGTGGGGAGGGCCTGATTGAGCCTGTCATCTCACCCCGTGTCTTAGTTAAGATTTCTATCATTGTGAAGAGACATCCATGGCCATGACGGCTCTTACAATGGAAAACATTTAACTGGGGCTGGCTCACAGTTCAGAGGTTTAGTCCATTTATCATCAGAGTGGGAAACATGGTGGTGTGCAGGCAGACATGGTCCTGGAGAAGCAGCTGAGGTTTCCATATCCAGATCAGCAGACAGCAGGAAGAGAGAGTGACACTGGGCCTGGCATCTGAGACCTCAAAGCCCACACCCAGTGATACACTTCCTTCAACAAAGCCACACCTACTCCAACAAGGTCATATCTCCTACTAGTGCTATGGGCCTATGGGGGCCATTTTTATTCAAACCACCACCCCCTGCATCCTTAACTCATTAGAAAAATATAATGAGCCTGACCCTGAGTATGCAGAGTTCTCAGAAGGGGCCTGACCCTGAGTATGCAGAGTTCTCAGAAGGGGCCTCTTTTCAGCTGCTGTGTCATGTTTCTCTTTCTTCAAATAAGGGAGATTCTGTATGTGGCAAGTCAGAGTAGGACATGAAGCCTACTTTTGGCTTGGGCCAAACCTGCAGCCTGATCCCCCGGACTCGAGAAGAAACCACAATGACACCTGGGCAATGGGAACCTCTTCATAGGGCAGAGATGTCATCCAGGCTCTTTCCTAATGATGCATCTCTTTCTCTACAAGTGTCCTCATATTTGGTGTCTCCCATCTTTCCCCGACTTATTAGTGCAGGTGACAAGCGGCCTATTGTGCACTTTGTTGTGAAGTGGGACTCTTGTCACATCTCTGCTTCTACTACTGCTAATATCACATTACCTAGGCATCAGGTAGCGGAGTTGGGAAGGGATGCACAAAGGCTGATAATCACCACGGACTCTAGGCCACCTGAACTGCATGCTCAGCCCTGTCCCTACCAACTTTGCAGATTTCAGCTAACAAGGTTATCATCTTAGTCTCATCCTGTCACATTGACACTATGGTAGCAAGATACAGTAGATAACAGTAACAAAGGCTCAAAGTCAGAGATGAGGAAGTGTTGATTGTTGTCCACATGCTTGTTAGTAGGCCTATATAAGTCTTTCTATCATAGCCTAAAACTATGGAACAGTCACAGCCTGGAACCCTGGATGCCAAGAGAGTTTCAGTGTTATGACCTGAAAATGAGTTGCTGCTACCTCTTGTTTTTTTCTTTGGGGGTGCTGCAACCAGCATCCATGAATAGGTCAAGGTAGTGATACAGAGTGGACAGAAACTGTGGGCTGTGCTGTGTGGAGTTGTGTTGCAGGGAGCTGCCACTGACAGGTCAGGTCACTATCAGCCTGAATAATGCATTGCCCAGGTGGACTCAGGAATGTGGGATTCTGACTTGCTTTGGTTATTAAAGTTATCAAATGAAGATTTCTTGTCTTGGTGAATGGAAACGTGAAGCACCACATGGACCATAAACATGGCATTTATCTTCATGACCCTAAAGTGATATAAGAAGACGAAGGACAGATCTGTGTGCATATGTATGTATATGGTGTATGTGTGTGTGTGGGTACACATGTGAGGGAGGTTCAGAGGCCAATGCCAGGTATCTTCTATCATTCCTCTATCCCATCTTTTCTTTTCTGAGAAAGGTCTCTCACGGAATATGGTGCTCACTAATTCTGCTAGGCTGTCTGACCTGTAAATTCCGAGGTTCCTCTCATCTCGACTTCTTCTGAGTTGGGATTACATATGTGCACTGCTGTGCCCGACTCTTTCATGGGTGATGGGGATGGGATCTCAGGTCCTCATACATCTGTGTGCATACTTCACCAACTAGGGCATCTTTCTAGCTTAAAGACAGCTTTAAACTTAAACTAACAATCCTGTCACCCAGCCACATCTGAAATTTTTCTGTTATTCATCTGTATAGGAATTTGGTGTATACTCCATTAGAAGAGAGTATCATTTTATTTTATATATTTTAAGGTAATGTTACACCCACAGGCATTTTGTATATTCCTTTATGGTCTTGGACATATTTATAATTTAATAGTCACATAGAATTTTAGACAGTGGATGTACATTCCTGTGTTCGTTTTCTCATGCTCTGTAAGAAGTGACTTCAAACTTGGCAGCTGAAAGTCGCATGTCCATTATCTCAGAGGTTTCTGGGCCAGAAGCTGGGGTAGAATGTGGCTAGCTCCTGGGTCCCAAGTATCACCAGGCCAAAGATGAGGTTCTCAGTGGGCCAAATTCTCATCTTGAAACTTCAGAGAACCATCTGCCTCCACATGCATCCCTGTGTCTGGCTGAATTCTGGCCGTGGCCCAGGTGAGACAGAAGAGCCATTTCTTTGCTGGTTGTCCGAAGGGAGCTACCCTTGGCTCACAGATGCCACCCTGTTCTTTGTCACATGTTGCCTTTCATCCTAGGAGTCAGTGTTAGAGCCTCTAACTTGACTCAAAGCCTCCAGACTTCAAATCTCCTTCAGCCAGAAGAGCGCAGACCCTTTGAAGGACTGATGGTCAGTTTAACTCAGCACCATCTCTTTCTCTGAGCTAAGTTGCCCAGTGACAGCCAGTGCAGAAGGGTACTGCCCAGTATTGACTTGCATAGCAACTTCCGTCTTTTATTAAACTGTATTTCTAGGGTGGCCACAGCACAATATCATCAAATCCAGTGTCCTATCACACAACAGCCACCCTTTCATAGTTCTGGGAGCAAGAAGCCTGACCATAGTCCAGATATTGGGTCACACTCTCTATAAAATATGGGTATGGTAGGAAACCCTCCTCTTTCTTTTCCTGGCTTCTGGCAGTTTGTGGGCCGTCAGTGGAATGCCTAACTGAATTCGTGGAACCATGCACTCCTTAACCTTTACATGTTGTCCTGCGTCGGCCTTTCTTGCCTTCCTTAGTTAAGACACTAGCCGTGTTAGATTAGGGCCCACCCTGCTGCGATATGACTGCTCACCTTAGCTAAGTGTATTGCAATGACCCCTTTCCTTGAAGGGTAGCCCGAGGTACTGGGCATTAGGGCATTACAGTATTCTGAGAGGAAATCATAATTCAAGTTTTAATAACAGTGTTTTTTTTTTTAAAACTGTATTCTTGGGCTGCTTCAAATTCTGTGTGGTAGATAATATTTTTAATCATCACACTGACTAATAGTTTTTTATTCATTATTTTCCAATAATGAGATCCTTGAAATGAGACCTCTGAACAGAAAGATTATTTGCAACTGAAGAAGAAACTCAAATACTTGAAAGACTGGTGCTGAGGTGGCTGCATGCTCATGTTCTTAAAAAATAAAAGTATTAATTCTTCGAGAATTTCATACACTGTCATTTGACTGTATCTGCTCCCCTTCCTTACCTCTTCCCAGATTGAACCATTTCTCACCCTCCCCACTCGGAGTCTTGTTCTCTCTCCCTCCCTCCCTCCTGCAAGTCTAGTTAGCAGTGTTCAAAGGCTCTTGGGTGTGTAAGGTACCATGGACCTACCAGGAGCCAAACCCATAAAGAAAGCTCTCTCTCTCTCTCTCTCTCTCTCTCTCTCTCTCTCTCTCTCTCTCTCTCTCTCTCTCACATCAATTAGTCAGCTGCCCCCCTCATCTAGGGTGGAACTTCATGTCCACCTCGCCTGACCCTCAGTGCTGGGATTTCATCCGCTATACTCCCGCAGGTCACTTGCGTGCATCCTGTTCCTCTCACTGTGTTATCCATGCAGTTTTCCCTTTGTGTTTAGACAGCATTGTTTCCCTGTATTCACCCACAGCCTCTGGCTCTTAGTTCAACATCAGGGGTCCTTTTAATGCTGTGTCCCTCTAGCAGAGCAGTAGTACTAATTTCCCCCTAGGGCTAGTGACCTATCCAGCCGTACAGTCTGGGCCCTTATAGCAATGACCAGGTATGGGTTCTTTCCCATAGAGCAGGCCTTAAATCCAATCACAATGTGTTTGGTTACACATGGAACACTCAGCCGCTATAGCACCAGTGGGCATATCTTGTCAGACCATTCATTATGTTGGCTGGCAGTGTTTGCAGCTGAGTATGGCTAATGGTTGCATTTCTCCTCTGGTCGTGTTCATAGCACCTCCTAGCCCTATGAACGATATCTAGTATGAATGGATTTTCCATGTAAGTACCAGCTTGAAGATTCCATCTTCTGTGGTTCAAATATGTGCTACCTTCGGCAATAGAGTCTTGTGGTCAAGTTCTTGAGGGTAACTTAGATCAATGGCAGTAATCTCTAATGTTTGGGGGTCTATTGGACCTTATTGGCCAAAAACACAAAAGGGGTAACCCGTTCCTGAGACTAGAGGTTTTGTTTCCAGCATTTGATATTCAGTAGGGGCATTGTTTCTTATTGCATGGTAGACCCATTAAGGGTGTGTGTGTGTGTGTGATATTTTTTAGGCAGCTTCTACAGTAGTAGGTTTCAGAAGGCACTTAGTGTTAGTCATCTCTCCCCACATTCCCTCCTGTGAACAGAAAGAATCTTCCCAATAGAAGAAGAAATTCAGCTTCTCAAAATCGCTGGTGCCAAGATGGCTAATTGCTCGTGTTTTCATGTTTTCCCTTTACTCTTAACGTTGTGTGTTGTATCTTCTGTACACATTTTTGAGACATTAACAACACTTTATAGATAAAGCAATTGAGATACAGAAAGAAACTTGTCTAGTGTATTTGTTCATCGAAACTCAGCAGGAAAAACAGTCTCCAGATATTTCAAATAGAAATCATTTCATGTAGGGAATTGTTTGCTTATAGGGATGAGGCAGCTCAAGAACCAAGAACTCCCAGCCTCTGTGAGAGTCCTTGGGCTGGGTGATTGAAGATAGCGACTGTGTCACTGGTTCAGGTGCTGGGCCAATCACAAGCCCACTGAGAGGCATGGTGTTCTAGGGTGACTCACTGTAGTCAGTCACCAGAAGGACAGGGATAAGTGCCTCCTTTCTCTGAATTCAACGTTTCTACCCAGTACTTGGAAAGAGTGGGAAGAGATGGTCTTGGAGCTTCCTCCCCCAAGAGCAGAGGTTGGATGATTCACTGTTTGAGAAATTCATGGAGCCTTGGTTACAGTGGGAGGAACAGAAACAGGAGCCTCAACTGGCCCACAGGAATTCTTTGCTTTGTGCCTACTGCGCATTGCTTTGCCAACCACAGCAAGACCACTTTCAAGTTGAAAGTGGAGGTATGGGTACGTAAGTACCTGGATTTTATCTCTTAGATTTTGTTCTTCTCATTCCTGGTAACAATTTTTCTTCAAACCCCTCTTTTCCTCCTTTATTCTTGTTTTATTTTGAGCGATCTATTTCCTCTGTTTTTATTCTATGGACCTGCAGAAGTGTCTGTAGCAGTGCTAAACTCGACCTTGTTCCTTAAAAATTTTAAATATGTAATCTGTGTGTTTACACATGTATGTGCGTAGCAAACAAGTATTTAGAGGTCAGGGGTCAACCCGCAGAAGTTGGCTCTTTCTGCCACCCTGTGGATCCCAGAGTTTTAACTTAAGTCGTCAGACTTGGCAGGTGTCCTTGTCTACTAAGCCATCTCACTGGTCCCCTGACCTTTGTCCTTAATGGATGAACAAAATATCCCTTACTGCCACCGAGCAGCACTGGATCCTTCTTCTGTCATTCTCTAAATGATGGGAGTGGAAGAGTGGGCTTGTCTCTGGATTTTGATCACCAGAGCTCTTTTTGGCCTTGCTTCTGGATACAGATAATCAGAGCATCTTTAACTATAGGACTTAAAGGTGAGTCAGGCCCCATGCCTGTGGACTGGCTATGGGGCTGGGCTTCCCATCATGGCTTTGTGAAGAAACGTGACCAGAAGAATTGTGAATGGAAGTTGACAGGGGCTGTCTTCCTCAGGATCTTCATGAAAGTGCTGTGGTGAGATTCAGAATCCAGAATGGTGACCTAGGCATTCATCTACCCCCATCTTTTAAGTCGTCTTCTGCCGGCCCCTGTTGTCCATGGTGGTAGAGAGGGCGGTGCTTTCTTTATCCCTGCCAATTATAAGGCATAAGGAGGCCATCTGGGGTCAAAGCCCTTTGTTCACACTCTGTCCAAAGCAGGCAGTCCATGCTCTTCCTCTGTTAGTTAAAAAGGAAGGAATCCACAGAGGGTTCAGTGTGTCAGGAGAGTGTTCCTAAGGTAGAGAAGAGAGACCACACTCAGCACTCCGCAGACAAATGAGCGTGCACACCAGCCTCTTAAAGTTTCTGCAGCCAGGATGGCTGCCTTCTCCTAACCTTGGGCTCTCTGGCTGTGCTTCAAAGTTCTGGCTGATTCCCTGAGGGGTGTTCCCGAAAATTCTCTGGCTGAGATGAGGCACATGCTGTATTGGCTCAATGGCTTGAAGAATATCAAAGCGGCGCCAAGAGTAGCTGTCAGGGCAAGCACTTAATCAGGGCATGGATAGTAGAGAGCACACAGCACTTTCATTCAGAGTTCAGCAAGGCTCCATGGAGGTGGAAGCATCTTCAGGTCGGTGGGTGGGTGTGGCTGTCGAGTGGGCATGGTGATTGGCAGGTACACCTAGGTGAATTAGCACATGGAAGAAAAAGGATGGGGCACCAAATAGATTAGGGTTAGGGTTAGGGTTAGCTTCAGTGTTTCAGGCTGGCCCACTTTCACATCTTTCTTTGCCGTGTAAAAGCTTTGTGGCTTTGGGCATAGGATGTCCAATGCCAGTATCTGTAAAGTGAGGAGAGAAGGAATTGTAGTTGTAATGTCTTGGGGACTTAAATACTTGTGTGCCAATGTTTGAGCCCTGTCACATGCTACTCTAGGTAAGGGCTATGAAATAAGGGCAGTAGAGTTGATGATCTTGCTCCTTCTCTCTGAGTCCCTCCAACTTTTCCTGGCATGTGACCTTTGATCATTTCAAGGCATCCAGTCTTTGCAGGAACCCCCCAAATCTCACTGAGCTGTGCTCATTTTTTTTTGAAGGAGAGTCTTATGTATCCCTGGCTGGTCTCAAACATGTTTGGTAGCTGAGAATGACTTTTAGCTTCTTATTCTCCTGCCTTAAATATCCAGAGCCTGGAATAACAGGTGTGTGCCACCACGCCCACTTTTTATACAGTGCTGGCGATTAAACCTGGGAACATTCAGGACAAGCAGTCTCTGCCATGTTTCTTGATGTACAACTTCAAGCCTCAAATTCACCAGCACCAGCTCTGGAAGAAGCCATTACTGTCAATCTAAAGCCTTTTTGTAAGATCTCCTCCCATTGTGTGTTCTGGGCTCTGGAAGGTGTATGAATTCTAAAGACCCCACAAAGGAAAAGGCCTCTGAAACTGAAATCTGGACCAGAAATGGGTTCCTCCAGTCCTGCAGCATCGTGTCTTTCTCTGAGTAACATCATCAAGCACCCCACAGTAATGCCCATCAATACTGACTAATTCCCCATTGTGTGGGTCACCAACACCTACTGTCCCATCATGAACCTCATCTGCCTCCCTCTAATCCTGATCTGGATAATGTACCTTGTGGCTGCAGGAGTTTTTCCAGAATGAGCAGGAATGACTCACGTTATTGCCCTAAAACCCCGTGGAAATGTATTACCACTCGCTTCCTCCCCTGTGTGATAAATCTGATTATAACTTGCAGACGGCCACTCGTGGCTGTGCAGCGGTTTAAAATGGACGGAAAGATTCATTCGGCTAAACTGAACTTGTCAGGTGGAGAGCCTGAGGGAATTCTTGCTGCAGACACAAGTTGTGTTCTGTCTTCTGTAGCCTTGTGGCAGCTTTCAAATTGCTGTTAGGAAATAAATCCATTCATCAGTACGGACCACCCCCGGCTCTGCCAGACTACGGGCTCCTTGGAGGCTGAATGTTCCTCATAGTGGCTCACCTGTCTTACAGGGTCTGTTGTGATATGCCCTTGATAATGGATTCTTTTTTATTTCATTTGAATATTCCAGTCTTACAAAACAAAACAGACTCACCCAATATTGTAGATTGAAACAGCCCCCAAATACTACCTTATCTGGTCCCTGGATAAGGGTTCTGATAGTCAGATGGAGACAGTGACATCTTCTGGATCACATCAAGAAACCTGGCACAAGGACTGAGGAGGTGCCTCAGGCATGAGTGCCTGTGTTCAATGTTATTCCCAGCCCCCATATGAAAAATCTTGGTGTGTGCCAGTATTCCCTGAGCTGGAGAGGTGGAAACAGGAAGATCCCTGAGGCTTGCTGGTCAGGCAGTCTAGCCAAATCAGAGAGCTCCAGGTTCAGTGAGAGACCATGCTTCAAAACAGAAGGTTGAGGGCAACTTGGGGAAACATCTAATCTGTTTCATACAACACTGGCTGCCAACATTTTTTGCGCTTTTCTTGACTGCTCCTGTTAAAGAAGGGTGGGAGGGGTCCACTTGGGCTTCTCTCTCCCATTTTACAGTCTCTTTTGAGTAATAAGGTCGGCTTGTTTAATAAGTTCAACTTCAAAGTAGGTCAGGGACTTTATTTCTGTGCATGGTCCATTAGCATTCTTAAGTGAGAACATTTTTTTTTTAAACTGAGAAACATCCTCTGTAAAGTTGAGATACTCCACGCCTCCTATCTCCTGAGCTGCCGTGTCAGATTCTTGCACATGCCACACACCCTGGGTGAAGAGGGAAGGGGCTCTCATTCTCGGAGCTTCTCAGAGCGTCCTGAGGGGACCTGAGGAGACCCTAGAAGCGACAGCACATGAAGCTGAGGCAATACAAGAGATTGTCATGGGTCACATTAAATGAGAGGTGTGTTTTGTTTCATCAAAGAGAATTCTGTGAAAACTATACATTTTAGGGTAGAAAGGATCTCTATGTCAAGAAAATTCTTGAACCTTGTGTGACTGACTCGCCTCCCAGGATCTGTCACCCAGTGGTCCCACAGGCAGGGAACAAACCAGGGGTTTGGGTTTAGCTGCTGATGCCAGAGAGGAAGGGAGAGAGAGAGAGAGAGAGAGAGAGAGAGAGAGAGAGAGAGAGAGAGAGAGAGAGAGAGAGAGAGAGAGAGAGAGAGAGAGAGAGAGAGCTTTATGTAGGTCTGCTACTAAGGATATCAATTTTGTATTTTTAGCATGGCCTAAATTGTTGTATAGGCTCACTCCTTTATCAGTTGTCTTTATTTTTTAACCCTAAAAGGGTATTAGAAACATGGTAAAAGAAAACAAAAAGGTTCTCATTTTAAGCCTCTATGTGAGACACTGAGCTTGACTCTGTGAGGGGCATAGGCATGATTGGCTATTGTCCCCATGCCACAGTGACTCTCTTGTCAGGGAGAAAGTCACAGAGAGGAATGATGGCATCCCATAGAATGGAACAGGGCTGGAGTGGGCTACAAAAGCCTCCGAAAGAATGTTCCACATTTCTTTTGTCCTGTGTCCCTTGATTCGAGTTTTCCCCTTGCTAGTTTCTCATTTGTTTAATGCCTTTGCTTGTAAAAAAGACAAAGAACTTGCCCCCTGATCTTTGAGATGGGACCCTGTAGTGCAAATCTATCTTCAACTGTTAAAATAGTGGGTGAACAAAGGTTCATTGGTGGGTACCAGTTGACTGTCACACGCCATTTTAGAAGTTGTCGGACAGGCTGGTGGGTCCAAGGATTTTAATGGGGACTTGTGAGGTGATACGTGTGACCGTCTGTGTTTCTGACTCAGTGTGAGTGAGCAAAGCACCACAGTACACCAGGATCATAGTGGCTGAGTATAGAGTAAGGGACGCTACCCTGGCCTCAGAGCGCTGACTCCCGCACTTCCGGCTGTTTGCAAAGAAAGCACAGTGAGCTTGGATTTCTTCTCAGCTCTCACTCTCCTCCATGGCTGCTACACCACAGTGATTGCTTAATCTCTGCAGACCTATCTGAAAGCAGCTGAGATCCTCCTCATAGTCTGTGGTGATTCAGAATAGCAGCATCCCCGGTAGACTTGGGCATTTGTACACTTGGTCCCCAGATGGTGGCTGTTCGGGGAGGTGTAGGGGATACGGTCCTGCTGGTGGAAACATTTCAGGGACAGGCTTCAGGCATACATAGCCTGGGACTGGAGAGATGGTCCAGTTGTTAGGATCCGGGTTCCTTTCTGAGCACTCACAGGCCCATGTGGTGACTCACAACTGCCTGTAACTCCAGTTCCAGGGGTGTGAACTCCTTCTTCTGGCTTCCTTGGGTATGGCACATAATACTGCATTACATATGGCAAACATTCGTACACATAAAATAAAAAATTAATTAAATCCTTTACAAAAGGAGTGTATAGACTCAGCAGAGTCCGCTCACCCTCCCTGCTTTGTGCTTGGTGTTCAAGTTATGGCCTCTCACCTTCTTGACCCAGCCACCCTGCTTGCCTGCTGCCAGGCCTCCTTAGCCCTCTGGAATCGTAAACCCAAATGAATGTTCCATTCTATGAGTTGCCTTAGCCAAGGTCCTTTACTACAGTAACAGAAAATGCCCAACATGTATCCCAAGCCAGAAGGGGGCAGAAAGGAGACCATTCCTTGATCTGTTCACTCTTGTGTGCCTTTACTGCTGGTTCTGATACTGGCATTAGATACATAGAGGTAAGTTTAGCATTGCTAAGTAGAACAAGGTAGCTAGGGACTGACTCATGGAATCAGTGTTCAGGAAGGATTTGGATGACAAAAGGAAAACAGAAGCCTGGTGATGCTTGCATTTGTCTGCATCTTGGAAATGCTTGGGGAGTTTGAAACCATTGTTAATCCCTGGGTCTCATTTCGGAGATTCAGAGTGGTTCACTAAAGGTTAAGGCCCGAGCGTCAGGAGCTTAAGTCTTTCTCTAGATCCTAATATGTAGCTAAGTTTGGATGTTAACTGGTGAGGCCATAAAAGCTGTCCTGTAAGTATCATCTCTTACTTCAAGGATCTTTAATAAAAACAGTATTTATCCATCTGTAGGGGATCTACTTGGAGGGACCTTGACCTTTGCTACTTAAAGGTGAATGTAATTGAGTGACCTCAAAGAGCTCTTGACAGGACCAAGACTCATGGTTTCAATGATGACTACCATTTCGGAGAAAAGCCCCATGGATGCTTCTTATATGTCAAGGAGATGGGCTACTTAACTTTTGAATTGACCTTGAGGCCAAACTATTCTCACATCAGCTTTCTGGGAAAGGGTCACCATTGATAAAGGCTAGCTGTCTGGGAACCTCACTGAGATTCCCAGCTAGGAGCATTTCCTTCCTGTGGGAGAATAAAAGGTAGAAGGGGAAATTCATGAAGCAATTTGCAGAGGCTGTAAAGTCCTCCAGACTGTGGTGCGCTCTGTAGGAATGATGCCATTAGAGGCCTAGTCTAAAAACTGCTAATGCTTTGGGGAAATTGCCACCATGCACCAGTGTACTTTGGCATATGTGACTTAATAAGATTGTGTTACTGGTTAAGATCTATGTAGATCTTTTGGCAAGATTAAACACACACACACACACACACACACACACACACACACACCCCTTTGGTATGTGTATGTATTTTGTCCTTTATGAACACTGATGACAATTTTGCTGAGCCCATTGATGCTCCTCATTGATGAAGCAAAGGTATCCATTTGAAGCAGGGCAAACTTCCAGATTCACTTTTGCTATTATTGCACGTATGACCACAAAAGTAAATTTTAAACATTTTCCTCCACATTTTGTCATCCCACCGAAGGAATAAAGAGGTAGATTTTAGACCTAACATTTGTAAACAACTGACTCCCTAGCTGTTGGAAACATTGAATAATGAATATAGAAGCCTACCCTGTACCATATGTGTGTATGTGCATGTGAGCATGAGTGTGTGCGTACGTGTGTGTATGTATATATATATGTATATATATATATATAAAACACATATATTTATATTACATTTCATTATACATTCCCATCTCTGTGACATATTGTCTTATTGGAGAAAAACCTTTTGGCTCATGGTTTCAGTCCATTGTGGAAGGGAGGGCATAGTAGAACTTCCTGCTCCAGCCCAGCCAGGTAGCACACCCAGGGAGAGAGCCCAGTAAGTATTAAGGATTATCCTTTGCCCCATCTTTTCTTCAATCTGTGATCTTAAACTATGGGGTTTGCCACCTACACTGAGATGCGTCTTCTCCCTTGGTAGATCATGTCTGTAAATATCCACAAGTGCACCTAGAATGTGTTTTATGAATCTCCTATGTAGCTTTCAGTCAGATTAAGTGGCAAACTGAGATTTATCATCACAAGTTCCATGTTTCACAAGCATCTACCTGTATTTTGTTTACATGGTTTTCGCCAATTATCTTCCTTTCAAGTAATTTAGAGACTGGTGCCTCATAAGTATTAATGAATATACAGAAAATATACCAAACATCTGGATGCTATTGCCCACAAGTGTTTTCTTCTGTGGAATGAAGTCCTGAGCCTATCAAGTGTTCAAACACATCTTTAAATGCATTAAAACACATCTTTGGAGGGTATACTTCAGTAACAGTAGGCTTCCTCTTTTTATTTTTATCCCAAACAGATTCAACTGTGTTTCTCCAGTCTTTGCTGGTTTGTGTGTCTCATATTCAAAGGAGATTTTGAAACTTATCTTAAAAGAAATGTCAGGCTGTGTGTGTGTGTATGTATCCTGTGTGTAGTCTTTTTCTCCTTTTTCTACTTGGTATTTATTTCCATCTAAGACTTTCTTTTGTAGTTACTAAAAGAATCTAGATACATACATCTTAATTATTATAGAATGTATCTATGGAATATATATGATGTGATGGTCACCTATAGCTTGAAACAACAGAAACATATTCTGTGTGCCTGGGTTGGGATGCTGGTGTAGCTTGGTCAGTGGTTCTGGCTGGGCTTTCTCAGAAGGCTAAGCTCGAGAGTCATCTTGGGCTATAATCATCTCCAAACTTGATGGGTAGAGAGTTTAACTATCTCACTCAGAAAGACATCACTTGTGTTGGCTGAAGATGCAGTTTCTGTGTCACGGGTTTCTGAAGGAGAGCAGAGAGGAAAAGGGTAGAAGCAGAAAGAAATTGGGAGAGAGTTGGAAGATGAGGGTGAACATAGGGAAAAGAAAGGAAGGAGTGGGAGAAGAGGAAGAAAGAGAGAGAGGGAGAAGGAGAAGGGGGACAAAGAAGAGAGTAAAGAAGAAGAGAGGCAGGAAAAGAAGGAAGAGAGATGAAAATGAGAGGGTGGGAAGGGAGAGAGGGAGCACAAGGTAGGTAAGATGGTGACATTTTTGTGATCTGACCTCAGACGTTAGTTCACAGTGTTCTCACCGTACTTGTGTTCCAAACCAGTTGTTACGTTCAGTTCCGTGTCAATGGTACAGAATTATACTAGGATGTGGTCATGAAGAACCAACATACATTGGGGACTGTTGTAGAGCTGACCACAACAATTCAAAAGTGATGGTGTTATCTAATGCAATGTTGTTCAGGACTTTCTTGTACAAGAGACAAGGAATTTTAGCTCTCTGCACCTGCATCTTAACGCTGAATCACACATTAAACAAGCTTTTAAGCATGTCTCACACTCTTCAGACTGACATCCCTCCTGCGCGAATCACTCATCAAACGCAGGGTTGCACTCTCATTTCTTCCCAGTCAAGTTCAATAACGGGATGCTGAAGGACAGCATTGTATTGGATATGTGCCTTCCAGGTTGTATGTTCTTTGGAGTTTTACTGTCTCATATCTTATTTAGAGGCCTTTGAATTCCCCAGTTTTAAACAACTATCCATCATCTTGATTGAAGCCTAATTTAAAAAAATATTGTACTTGTAAAAAATAAATGAAGAGAGGCACTTTAGGTTTTGAAATAATTCAGGATCCCCACACACCAGTATTCCTGTGTTATTGGGGTATGAAATAGAACTAAGCCTAGGTGTGAGTGTCAGATGAATCCTTGAACACATTACTTTTTTGGCCAGGAATATGAACTATTTGTATGAATTTGGGTGGAACTAAAAATTAATAGGGACTTGACATCAAAAGCATGCCTTATAAAGAGAGAAATTGATAAATTGAATCTTACCAAAATTAAAGCGTTTTTAGTCCATGAAAACTCATTCAAGGAGGCTAAAAGACAAGCTATAGAGTAAGAAAACACTTTTCCAGCCCCATATATGACAGATGAGTACTGTTTAAAATATATAAAGCACCATTAAAATAACAGCAAATCAAGACAATAAGAAAATGGAAAAATACATCAGCAGACATTTCAATGAAAAGGGTTTTTAAATGTAAACTAAACTCATAAAGTAGTCAATTGCTAACTGGTGGGGATTGAAATAAAAACACAGTGAGACATCAGTATATAGTTACCAGAAACATCTCTAAAGCTAAAAGTATGATGCAAAAGAAGTAAGGGGTTATTGGGGAGCAAAAGCACAGCAGGAGGGGAATGGTAGAGGATAATGGGTTAAAATGATCGGGATCCATGTGTACACACAGAAAAATATCAAAGAACAAGAGATAGCAACATCACCAGTGTTGGCAAGAAGCTAGCTCCTTCCTCATTGCAGTGGGCATGGGCAATGTTCTAGCTGCTCTGGAAGGCAATTTGACTGCTTCAAGTTACATATGAACCGGAAAATTGACCTTCTAAGTACTTACTCCAGAGAAGTAAAAAGTAAAGGCTTTAGAAAACACTGTAGGTAGCCTCAGATGTTGTGGGGTCATGGGAGTGCATTGCTTGCACCAAGCCTAGAAGATTGCATTTTTCAGCTTGTCTTCCAATCTCTCCACTTCTACATTCTTTCTTCCATCTTCTGTAAAGACTTTTTGTTTGTTTGTTTGTTTTGGTTTTTCAAGACAAGGTTTTTCTGTAGCTTTGCATTCTGTCCTGGAACTCCCTCTGTAGACCAGGCTGGGCTCTAACTCACAGAGATCTGACTGTCTTTGCTTCTGAGTGCTGGGATTGTGCTGGGATTAAAGGCATATGCCATCACCGACTGGCTTGCAAAGACTTCTTGAACCTTGGAGAAAGAGCGTGGAATAACAGTTCTGTTCAGGGCTGAGCACTCAACCTCCACTTGTTCCCAGCACCTTAATAGTCAAGTCATGTGTTTCTACATTCATCACTATCATTATAAAGTAGAACTTCTCTGTTTGAAGTTGAAGGTAGCATTTGTCCATGTGTAGAAGCATAAATATTTTGAATGCAGCTTGGGACCATGCCAGTTTATCTACACAACAGAAGTAAAATTGCCCCCTAGGTCTAAGGTTACATCAACCATGGACTTTTAATGGCTATATTTTAAAAGACTTATTTGTTTTATTTTATTGTTATGAGTGTGTATGTGCACCATGTGTCTATAGTACCTACAGAAGCCATAAGAGGGTATTAGATCTGCTTGAACCTGTAATATTATAGAGTGTTATGAGCCTTCATGTACTTGCTGGTAGCCAAACTCTGGTCCTCTACAAGAGCAGCAAGTACTCTCAACCACTGAACCATTTCTCCAGTTCCAACATGAGTTTTTAACTGAATTTATAATACCAGTTGTAAACTTCCTTTCATGAAGTGACCTCAAATATAGGCAAAGAATACTTGGTTACACCAATAATAACTATGCCTCTATTGCACTTGGGGTCACCCTTTGCCTGGAAAGTTAGTATTCGTCATTGTTTGGTTTCTTTGCTATGATAAAACGCTGACCAAAACTTAGGGAAGAAAGGGTTCACTACATCTTATAGATCACAGTCCATCATCAAAAATAATTAGAACAGAAATTCAAGTGGGAACTTGGAGGCAGCAACTGAAACAGAGGTCATAGAGTAACCTGCTTACTATTGAGTTGTTTCTTCTGGATTACTCAGCCTGCTTTTTTCTTATTGATTTTATTGAGCTCTACATTTTTCTCAGCTCCCTTCCCTGCCTTTCCCCTCCCCTTCAACCCTCTCTCATGGTCCCATGCTCCCAATTTACTCAGGAGATCTTGTCTTTTACTACATCCCATGTAGATTAGATCTTCTTTAGGGTCCTCATTGTTGTCTAGGTTCTCTGGGATTGTGATTTGTTGCCTGGTTTTCTTTGCTTTATGTTTAAAAACCACTTATGAGCCGAGCGGTGGTGGCGCACGCCTTTAATCCCAGCACTCGGGAGGCAGAGGCAGGCGGATCTCTGTGAGTTCGAGACCAGCCTGGTCTACAAGAGCTAGTTCCAGCCAGCGCAGGCTCCAAAGCCACAGAGAAACCCTGTCTCGGAAAAAAAAAACAAAACACTTATGAGTGAGTAAATATGATAATTGTCTTTCTGGGTCTGGGTTACCTCACTCAATATGATGTTTTCTAGATCTATCCATTTGCCTGCAAATTTCAAGATATCATTTTTTTCTGCTGTGTAGTACTGCATTATGTAAATGTACCACATTTTCCTTATCCATTCTTCAGTTGAGGGACATTTAGGTCATTTCCAGGTTCTGGTTATGACAAACAATGGTGCTATGGACATAACTGAGCACATGTCCTTGTAGTATGATTGAGCATCCTTTGGCTATATAACCAAAAGTGATATTGCTGGGTCTTGAGGAAGATTGTTTTCTAATTTTCTGAGAAATCACCATATAGATATCCAAAGGGGTTGTACCAGCTTGCACTCCCACCAGCAATGCAGGAGTGTTCCCTCTACCATACAACCTCTCAAGCATAAGTTGTCATCAAGTGTTTTTGATCTTGGCCACTCTTACACATATAGCATATAATCTCAGAGTTGTTTTAATTTGCATTTCTCTGGTGACTAAGAATGTTGAGCATTTCCTTAAGTGTCTTTCAGCCATTTTAGATTCCTCTGTTGAGAGTTCTCTATTTAGGTCTGTATTCCATTTTTTATTGGGTTATTTGTTCTTTTGATGACCAGTTTCTTGAGTTCTTTATTTATTTTGAAGACCAGACCTCTCTCTGATGTGGGGTTGGTGAAGATCTTTTTCCATTCTGTATCAGCCTGCTTTTTGATATAACTCAACCACCTGCCCAGAGGTGTCACTGCCTACAGTGGACTGAACCTTCCCATATAAATCATTAATCAATCAATACAACGCCAACAGACTTGTCTACATGTCAATCTAATGGAGGCAATTCCTCCATTGAGGTTCTCTCTTCTCAGGTGACTCTAATTGTGTCAAACTGACAAAAACCAACCAGCACAGAATAGTAATTCAGAGGATCACAGCTAGGTAAGACTGTCATTGCCCTATATCCTTTTTCTCTGTTTACAGTCCATACCAGATTTTCTCAATTATCAGAGCTTGATAGTAAGCCTTGGTATTTATCCTAAAATATAAACTTTTCAGATTTTCCCTTTTTTGATATTATTTGGAGTATTTTAGGCCTTTTCTATTTTTATATAAATTTGAAAACTCATATGTCAAGATTTCCTTAAAGCCAGTGTAGTAATGGGTGTGGGCTGTGTTCCTGGCGCTCGGCTCCTGGCCGCAGGCCTGCTTTTGGCCCTGGCTAGCTTATACCCAGAATAATTACACACAAACTGTATTCATTTAAATACTGCCTGGCCCATTAGTTTTAACCTTTTATACATACTAGTCTAACCCATAACTAGTAATCTGTGTATCACCACATGGTCATGGCTTACCAGGGAGATTCTAACCAAAGTCCATCTTGGGCTGGAGAAACATGGCGTCTGCCACATTTCCCTTCTCCCCAGCCTTCTGTTCTGTCTATTCCGCCCACCTAAGGGCTGCCCTATCCTAGAAGCCAAGGCAGTTTCTGTATTCAACCAATGAAAGCAACCCAAATACAAAAGGACCCTCCTACACCAAGCCAGCAGGAAACAAAATATTCTCATGTGTTCAACTCAAGGTGATTTACAACTGTATAATATTGACTTCTATTTCACAGACATAGAATATTTCTTTCCTTATTCAAACATGTAAAACATTTTTAGTAATGTTTTATAGCTTTAAGTGTAGAGGGATATATGAATATATTCACAAACATAGATGCATATATATACATATGTACATTCTTGGGTATCATTGTTGAAACTATTTTTTTATTGAAGTATAATACATTGAAATAAATGATAGTAATATATGAATATCTCAATTTTCTGCAAATATACATTCATATAACAATGTAAATATTGGTCATAAACGTTTTCAGTACTCTGTATACTTCATGCTACTTCTGAATCAATTACTTCCACCCAAAGGGAACATTATTCCAGTGTCTACTTTTCAGTAAATGACATCTTTTATGTTTCTTTTTATAATAGTTTATTTTATATTCTATGAATATTAATATATAGAACTTGGCAAAAATATCCTTGCTAATTTTCATCATCGTTCAAGATTTTGGGAGGAGGAATTTTCTATATATACAATCCTGTGTTCTATGCATAATGAAACTATCTTATTTCCTTTCCAATTTTATGTGTTTTTTTTGCTTCATTGCATTGAATAGAACACCCAGTAGAACTAGAGAAGTTAAGAGAAAGTCTTGAATATCGTAATGTCAATTATGATTTTAGACTTATATTTTGTACATCCTTTATCACATTAAGAAAATTCTCTCCTATCACTATTTGCTCAGAACTTCATTATGCATGAGTGGATGTTGACTTTCACCAAATATTGCCTTGGCATCTTTTGATTGAATACATTTTTAGAAAATTTCATGCATGTACCCAAGGTATAACCTAGCTTCTTCCATACCACACAACATATCCTCAGGTTCATGTCTTTTTGTTTTTGTTTTTGTTTATTTAACAAGTAAGTCAGATTAGTGCTTCTTATAAGTATCCATTGGGGCATAGGCAGACTAACTGGCTACCCCAGCCCAAAGTAAAGTGATTATTTCTTCCTCAACAGCCATTGACCACAATGAACTCCTCAGCTAGGGGTGAGGCTTCTAATACCCCTTCCTTATTTTTGGTGTCTAAAATAAGATCCCATAGAGGTCTTGTGTTGGTAACCAAAACTGCTGAGAGTTGATTTGTGTAATAGCATGTCATATCCAGAGGCCTCTCCGTCCTTTCTTTTGTGTCTTTTCTGCCCATTTCTTCTGAGATTATGTGGTTTTCATCTGATAGATTTTCTGGTCTTAAGCCAGTTTTGTATTCCTGGAATAAAACCAACTCGGTCATGATCTGTTCTTCATTTTATAAATTAATTGCTATTCTTCATTTTCCTGTTGTGTAGGCTATTGTTTCCATGCTTTTGAGAGATGGGCCTCGGAATTACTTTTTATATGATATCACTGTAAGATTTTGATATTTATCCTTGGATTCCCAAATGGATTTGGAAGTATATTTTCTCTTCATATTTCTAGAAAGTATTTTCATGAAAGTAAAATTTCATTGAAATCTTTTATGTGTGTAAAAATTTGAAAATAACTTCTCTGTGCCATCATGTACAATGTCTTCTATGAAATTGCTCCATCTAAAACTTGACTGTTTTATAAAACTCAGTGGAAGCCAATACATATTTCTTCAAGTTCTTTGTGCCCCTCTTCAAGAAACAGTTGAACTCTATATTAGAAATATCTAGAATATTGCTTGAAGGGCCATGAATACTGCATTTGCATGGAGTTATAGAAGACTGTGGAAGATGAAGTAAAATCATTTTTTTCTGCTCTCAGAGCCCATACCCTCCCGTTTAAGACAGAATCCTGGGGAATAAAACCTCAGTCTATAGGACCTTGCAGAGTTTTGTAGAATTCTTTTGTTTCAAACCCTTTGTCATGTGAGCAGTTGCTTAGCTCTGCTGACTCCTCTCTCCTGGCGGAATATGGCTGAGTATGGCAGAGCACAGAGACAGCCCTACGGGAATGAGAGGGGATTTGGGAGAAGTTAATTTTTCAATTCCTTTACATAAAGGGGACAATCATCTCTTAAACTCCCCACACAAACTGAGCAAGCTATGTGGATAAGCTTCTTAATCCATCTGGACACCCCTTCCTGACACTTCAGAGGAATCTATACTTTGGGTACTTCTAGCCATTTCAGCAGCTTAGAGACTAATTATGCATCTCCCCCTTGCACATAGGGATAGACCAAGGAGAGAAATTTGCAAAATAACAAATATCTCTAAGCCCCATCCCTACTCTGTGCAAGCCTTTCTGTCGGTGTCTGGTAGCATAGCAACTGGTGAAGCCTCATGGTCTGCAGTTGCTCTAGAATGCACATTCCTTCCCCTGTTCTCTGCATCTTCTTTTCATTGTGTTTTCTCAGACTTACTCCAGTGTGACAGTACCAATTTTTCTCCTGGTGCTTGTTGGCCACGAGTTGCTGATGCTTGTGAGAGAGAAGTAGTTTCTTCATTCATGGATCTGAATTTGATTCTTTCACTTCAGTCCAAGATGCTTCAAGGGTCCAGATGGTCAGATTGTAGATCACAGGATACTTAAGAGTTTGGGCTAGATGGCCATTGTGAGAAAGGGCTTTGGAATGGAGAGAAGGAACATTGCAGGAAACAAGGCCATCAGTTTTGTCAGGTATTTGATCTTCACCAAGACCAAGGCAGATAAGATCCATTGCTCCAGTTGAAGATGGAAAGAGGAAGAACCCAAGCCTCAAGGGAATGCTGTAACTTTCCCCAAGTGATAAAACTAAACGATAGTAAGCCAAACTCTCTTTGACCCAAATGCTCATTGAATGTTTTAATCCCTCACACTGTCCTTTGAATTGCAAAGAGATTGCACACTGGGCATTGGACATAGCTTGGAAGAACTATCACAGAGCATTGGAATACTTGGAAAGGAAAGTGGGTAGATACCAGCTAACATTAACCACACATGCACTACAGAGGCCAAGAAAATCTGTGTAGGAACCCAGGACTCTTGAAGCCTCACCTTGCATTGGTTCCATTCCCTTTGCTCCTTTTATCCAATCAGTGGTCATGTGTTGTCTTCCTTTAGTTTCCTTCACCTGTAACTTATTCCTCTCACCCAGCCTGTCCAACCCCATCATAATCCTCAGACCTCTCCAGCATCTCTTCCATCCATACCTGACAACAGATGCTGACTTCCTTACTAGATTCCCAAGTCTAATTTCCTTCCTGAGACCTGTTTTCTACCCAACATTCAGAAGGGTTATACTAAAGGAATTGATATCTATGTCATACCAGTGCTTACAAGGTCTTGGTATGATGAATACTTTTTACCTCTCTGCTCTTCTTTTGCTGCCTCCCTATGTCACCTGGATTTCCACAGGACATACAGTTCAAGAGTAGCCTAGACTTAGCTCAGAGGAACCACTCCAAGTCTCTGCTTTAAGACTTTAGTCTCAACTTTCAAAAATGTGCCTCATGGTATGAGCTCCTCCATCTGATTTTGATATCTTTTCTAGTATGAATATCCTGTACATACTATAAGAAGTGGCCATGAACTTTGTACCCTTAACTACATAGATTTCTTATCTGATAGTACCAAAGGTCAGATGTGTACAACAACTAACTATACTGGGCTCATTTGACTCATGGGAATACTTATTCCATGGCCTTTCCCAGTTTCTAGAGGTCATTATTTCCCTATCTAATAAAGTATCTTTATTTATCTTCTAAGCCACAGAAAAATATCTTTCTTTTGTCTTCCTTGTTCACTGAAAATGACTATAGGTTATTGATGTGGGACTCCCCTGTGTATGCTATGAATACCATTGGTTAATAAAGAAACTGTCTTGGGCCTGCACAGGAAATAGAGGTAGGTGGGGAAAACTAAACTGAATGCTGGGAGAAGGAAGGCGGAGTCAGAGAGAAGTCATGGAGTCGCTGATGGAGACAGACATGCTGAAACTTTGCTGGTAGGCCATGAACTTGTAGTGATGCACAGATTAATGGAGAGAAGTTAAATTAAGATGTAAGAGTTAGCCAATAAAAAGCTAGAGCTAATGAGCCAAGCAGTGATTTTAAATAATATAGTATCTGTGTAATTATTTCAGGGCTAAGTGGCCTGGAATCAACAAGGGCTCTCCTCCAACAGATTATTTTGCTGAGCCCACCTGCATAACCCAGGGCACTAGACCAAATGGCTGTGTCTCCATTACATCTGCAGAGTCCCTGTGGTTTTAAAAGTTTGAGAACAGATCTTGGATATTGTTTTCAGGCTTTTTTCCAGATTTATCACATTCCTGTGTTAGCCATTATAACTTTGGACCTACCATATCAGTTGTGTAATTTCAATTTCATCCCACTATGTTTAAATTTGTTTCTCTCTCTAGTCTCAGGTTCCTCCACCATAGAGATAGTGATTTACTTTGATCTATTGTCCTGGGAACAAGGAGACTCGGTTGTTTGTTGAACTGGAGTTTTTCTGCTCAGCTCTTATCTTTGTCTTGGTCTGTGGCTGGCCAGAAGGTTAGAACAACAGGCAGTTAAAGCCATAAATTCTAGACCTACATGATAGAGATAAACAACTCCTGTTAAGTTACCCATTAGCTTCTGCAAGCTAACCATAGTGTGTACATGTACACATACACGCACACACCAAATAAATGGATGGATGGATAGATAGATAGATAGATAGATAGATAGATAGATAGATAGATAGATAGATAAAATGTAATAAAAACACAAATTCTAGAGCAAGACAATCTGGGTATCCTGACCCTACCATGTACTAAATGGGAAAATTACTTATCTTTGTGTCTTGGTTTCTTGATGTGGAAAATAAAGATGATTATAAAATCTAGCTTGGCTATGCAGGGTTAACCAACCCTCAGCCCACACAAAGTATTTCAGCAGAGAACTTTCATTGGTGGGGAAATTCTACATAAATGATGAAGGGCTGACAGAGCAAATGTGAGAGGCTGTAGCAGCCACAAATGACAGGAAACACCTGCTGCATCTAGGCCTTAGCCGGCCAAGGGCAGCAAGTCTTGCTATGGGGACTAGAAGTCTGGGAAAGGAACCCTGAAGGGCCAGTTGCTGGGACCGCCGTAGGGAGAGTCCCCTTCAATAGTACATCAGCACTAAGGGCATAATCTGGATTCTGATGATGTTTCCAGTGAGAGGCTATGCTATGGTTGCACCAAAGACCAGAAAAAAATAAAAGCTCAGAATGCAGCTGCCTCTTGCTCCACTGGCAATGAGACCAGAAGGGAACATCTCAGTCCTTTGTTTAGCTCCCTCTAGAACAATGGTTCTCAACCTTCCCAATGCTGCCTCCCTTTACTGCAGCTCCTCATGTTGTGGTGACCCCCAACTATAAAATCATTTTATTGCTACTTCAGAACTGGAATTTTGCTATGGTTATGAGTCATAATGCAAATATCTGATAGGCAGGCTATCTGATATGTGACTCCTGTGGGGGTCACACCCCAAAGATTGAGAAACACTGCTCTACAGTCTCCTATTATTGGGCACCTGAAGTATAATTTGCAGGGTTCTATCCCAGAGTCACAGAGGTGGTCATTACAAAGTGAGCTTGAAGCCAGAAGACCAGAGGTAAGTGTCTGGCACATTTCTTTAAATTTTCTCATCTTTAAGGTGCACCTAGAATAATGTTTACCTCATAGTATGGTACAGAGAATGAATGGGTTCATATAAATAGGCCCAGTACTAAAAGCTTATGTGTATCACAAAGAGAGTTTTAGTTGCTCTTGCCCTGTAGTATAGTATGTCTCTAAGGTTACATGGGTCTATCTGGAACTCAGAGATCCAGACTCTCTAAGATGTGAGTTCCTCTTACTCATTTCTCTATAGCAATGCTGCTGGGCAAAAGTGGGACAGAAGGACAAAAGACTGCCTGCTCGATGACCTTTGCTGTTCTGAGACAAGGCGCCTCTGCAGAGCGGCCTCTGATTGCAAAGCTTGACAATCCTAGGTCTCTCAGGTCCTCCTCCAAGGGAGACAGACCCTTGATTCATGCTTCCTGAAGACTTCTGATTAGCAAGTAAGTTTTAAAAAAGGCTCTTCTTGCATAATTATTCTGCTCTTAATTTGGGGAAATGGCCCAGACAAGAGTAATCTTGAAAATTATGAGGCACTGAGGGACAAAGAGGAGCCAGGGGCAGACAGAGTATTGCAGATCATAAAATCTCATCTGGTGCTAAGCTGTTACTGAATTATGCATTTCTAAATGACTTCATAGGTTTCACTATGATGTGTCAGGTAGACTGAGGCTGGGCTCCGGAATGCATTTACTTGTGGAAATGTTTATTAGAAAACACACCGACGTTGCTGTTGTTGATTCTCTATCCAGATGTATGCAGGAAAATGTGTGGGGATTTTTCTGTTCCCTAGAGTTAGAGAAATGGGAACTCTGTTCACCAGCTCACCAATAGCTGGGTAGAAGGTGGTGACAGAGATAACATGACATATACTTTATACAGGCTGGAAGTGGCCTGTTTGTTTTAAATATAATGGTTTATTTTATCTTAATGGCAATTCCTGCATGGAAAGGGATATTATCAACCTGTTTTATAATTTATAATTTTAATTTATAAAACATTTAATTTGAATGTTTAATTCTTTGTGGTTTTATCATTGTTCTTTGGTGTCTTTGCTTTTGATTGTCTGTTTTTTTACTAGATCTCACTTTGCCCAAACTGGCCTCAAACTTGCTAAGTAGTCAGTGATGACCTTGAACATCTAATCTTCAACCTTCCATGTTCTGGGTTGTAGGCATGTGTCACCACCCTTCAACCATGTGGGACTGGGATTGGACCCAGGTATTTGTGTTTGCTGGACCAATACTCTCCCAGCTGAGCTGTACCCTCAGCCCAAATGGGGAATTTGAGATGTAGATATTAAATACCATGTCAAGGCTTTAATAATAATTTAAATTGGACTTCTCCCCAGACTCTGAGACACATTTGCAAGTAATTTGCCTAAAAGTTAAAAGGGCATAGTAGCGGGGTTGGGGAGGTGAGGCAGAGAAGGAAGGGGTCCCCTGAAGGATGGTTCAGGATTTTGTAACCCTGCCTTGTATCTGATGACCAGTGCCACTAGGGGTCATCTGAGAGAAGAGCCAGCAAATTAGGGTATTTACTCACGGACTCTAATCCTTCCTTAGGGTGAAGGTTTTCCCTTAGTGTAGTTTCCTGTCTTGGCAGAGCCAGTCTGCCTTGTCATGGCTCCCTTATAGCCCGGTGACAGCAACATTAGCAGAGAGCCAGCCCAGGTTCTGGAGGGAGGACATTTCTAGAGCATGGAGGTGCTAACCACTAAGGGGTTGGGCTGTGGCCTCCAGTGACTACTGCATATGGCTAAAAACAGTGGAACTGGGATTCAAAGTGATTCAATTCTGATTCCAGCTTAAGCAACCAAAATAAGAGATATTAAAAATCAACCTTATAGTTTGGTTTATAAAATGCCCCACTCCAAGACTCATATGTAGATCACATGTCCCAAAACTGGTGACACCAACTGTGGGCATAATGCTTGCTGCCTTTAGGTGGGACGCTTAGCAGTCAGAGGTGGGCTGTGTAAACGAAGCAGAGTCTTTCTCCCCCATGTTTCTCTTGGTCATGGTGTTTTATCACAGCAATAGAAACCCTAACTATGGACATTATGTAGACATTAATCTAGTACGAACTAAGTTTCCATATGAAGAAGGAAATTTGGGTACAAATTCCAGCCACATAAGAACACGCATGAAGACAGGGTAGAGGGTGATGGAGTGCATACTCAAACCACAGAAGCCCAAGGACTGTTGACATAGCCCAAGAGGCTTAGCGAGGTAAGCAAGGAGCCTTCCTAGAGCCTCTCAAGGAAAAGTGGTCCTACTGCCAATTCGATGTCAGACGTCTCACTTTTAGAACTGCAGGACAATAAACGGCCACTGCTTTCAGCTGTCTACATTGAGGCATATTGTTTCAGAAGTCCTAGGAGAGTAATAGTCCCTGTCTCAGGATAAGTACTGTTAGCAGTGGGAGCTGCATTGGTGGGGAGAGGGGAGAGTTAGTGATGCCTCTGCATACAGGGAGACTGGCTAATTAATGCCATGTACTTCTGGTGCCTTGCCTACCACTGGTATAGTTCATGTCCAGAGCTCCTGTGAGATTAGGCTGAATCTAGTCTGCAATCATTTAGAGCCATTGCTTCCCCTCTTCTGCCTCCTGAGAATTCATCTCTAATCTCTTGCCTCTGCAGAAGCCTTGTCTCTGGCTCTGCCTCTTGCATCCTGTGCTAAGAGACCAGAAAGCAGAGAGAACAAAGTAGAAGGATGGGAGTCTCCAGGAGGGCACTCCACAGGAGAGCTCAGTTTTCAAGGACAAGAAAAAGTGAGTTAGCTGGAGAAGGGGGAGAGGAATCTAGCAGAGACAGGAGCACGAGCTGAGATGCCTCCTGCTATTTCTGTATCAACAGTGTGTAAAGTTAAGATGGTGAACATAGCCTAATGAACCTAGTGGGCTGGAGAGAATTATCCTCCTAGAGGCCACATGTGTGCTCTCTCAGTAAAAAGACTCTATAGAGGCTGGGGAGATGGCTCAGAGGTTAAAAGCGTGCACTGCCCTTGCTCAGGACCCAATTTCAGTTCTCGGTACTCACATCAGGGAACTTACAACCATCTGCTCCAGGGGGTTGATTGCTTTGGAACTCCATGGGCACCTGCACGCACATGCACATGGGCACACACATAGACACATGCCCGTGCACATGTTTCATGCACATGCACACACACATGCAATTAATTAAAATAAATCATTTTAAAACTTTACCATTTGTACGGTCAATAGAAAATATGCTTCTTATCCCTGGACCTCTTCAAGCTGCCTGTCAGTCACATATTGGGGTCCTCGGTTTCCAGGAAGTGAGACATGGAGACTTCCTATATACCCTCTGCATCCTCAGCTCCATAACTGTTGGCTCCTGTTAACATGGCATGGGTTAGTTCTCGATCTGCCTTCTCTTCCTCACCACCTTGGGCAGTATCGCTGTCCCTCTTCACACAGTGAGGGTACTGATAAACTTGTCTGTGGTTTTCCTTGGACTGAATCCCGGCTCCTTCTTGTAATCGGGGTCAGCTAATCTTCTTAAGCTGTAGGTTTGTTGGCTGATTTGTTTGTTTCACTTATAAAGTAAGAATGATGACACCAGCTGCCTGAGAGAATTGTGTGCCCCCAGCATGGTGCTGGATGCACTGAAAGTCCTTCGTGATCACACCCACCAGGTCTTCACAGCTTACCTGGAAGAGCGTTCGTATAGTGCCCAGAAAGCAGCGGTTCAGTACTCGGGAAAGAGTGTAGACTTTGAGAAGACAAGGGACTCAGTTCCGGTTACTACCTGTGTGATGTGATCAGGTGACATTTTTTGAAACACAGAGCCTTGGATCCATATGAGAACACTTTTGTCTCATTGCATGGATCACTGTAGGGAGAAATTTTACCTTTTAGCTTATGGTTTTGTTTGGTTTTGTTTTTTTGTTCTTTTTTTTTTTAATTTTAAGACATTTTGAAATTCAAGTCTCATCACCGTGGAGGCCTTTGGATGGTATCAGAAGTAGCCATATCTCCCACTGCTACCATGATGTTGATGGGAAACCAGCAAGACAAATAAATGATGCACCCGTGCTTCTTGATCCCTGGTACCTAGATGTCTGGGCAGATGCCAGGGGATGGATCACAGAAAAGGACACACTGCATGAAAAACCATGAGATAATAGAAAACTGGGCTTATTTAAATTTGCATCTTTATAAGAACTAGCCATTGCATATTTATGAGAAAACATCTGTCTGAGAAAAGGGTGGGGGTGGGGTGGGAAAGTAACTACTTCCTTAGCATTGTATAAAGGAGACATTGAGCATCAACATTTTGGTGTTAGTATCTGGGTATTTAGTTTTGGTTTTTGTTTTCTTGAGACATTGTCTCACTTCTGTTGCCAAATATGGCTTAGAACTCAACCATGTTGCATAGCTTAGCCTCACCCTTGCAACAATTCCCCTGCCAATGCCTCCTCAGTACTACTGGGATTGAAGGCTTGTACTCCCATGACCGGCTGGTTAGCTGGTGGTTTAATAGACTTAAGTGGGTAGAACTTTGTTTGCTTGCTTGAATTAGTTAAAGTAAATTTTTAAACCTACAGATATCAGTCTGAGAGAGACTTTTCCAAAAGCATTTGTGGTGTCTCATGAAAGGGTTAACCTTTTATCACAGAATGGCTTGAACTAGCATTAGCTAGACATGCCTGAAAGGAAGGGCCCTCCAGACAGTGTGGGCTCCCTTCAGTCTAGTTTGTCTTAAAGCAGCTTTCTTTCTGTTTATACACAATTCTTTTGAGAATTTTACGCAGTGTATTTTTTTTTTTGCAATAATTACAAAGGTTACATGGAAGCTTGGGGTCGGGGCTGCAACCTGTGACCTTGTTGGTTCCTGGAGGCTGTGCCACCACCAGAGCCATCAAGCAGTGTATTTTGATCCTCCATCCTAGCTCCTCCAAGGCCCCACCCTCACCTCCCTACCTCATAATTTCATGTCCTCTTCTCCTCTGCCTTTTAAAAAATAACCCACCAACTCCAGCAGATGCTACCCATATGCTCATGGGTCTGGGGCCATCTACTGGAATGGGGTTGACCTACCAGGAACCACACCCATAAAGAAAACTGACTCTGTTGTCCCCAGAAGCCTCAACTGTCCCTAGCTCCTCAGGACCATGGACTGATGAAGCCCTGTTGTATATAGACGGAGAGGTGCGGGTTGTAGGTTCCCCAGCGCCTGGCTCCCAAGCCCCCAGCTGCCAGCCCCTTCAGCTGCTGGCTGTTTGCTTATGCCCGAAATGAGAACATGAGAACGGTATTCATTTAAACTCTGCCTGGCTTATTATCATTAGCCTTTTCCCGGCTAGCTCTCATAATTAAACTAACCCATTATAAAAGTCTGTAAGTCACCACGTGGTGACTTACCGGAAAGGTCTCACCTGCATCCATCTGTGATGGTGGTTCGTGGTCTCTCCCTTCCTTTCTTCTCCTCCCAGAACTTCCGTTCTGTCTACTCCGCCCACCTAAGGGTTGACCTGTCTATAAGCCAGGCAGCTCTTTATTTAACCAATCAAAACACAGAAATACAGGTGGACCCTCCCATAAAGCCCCTCCCATTCCATGCTGAGGTATTGACTGGCAGCCTCCGCTGCTGTGAGTTCATGAGCCCCGCAGTTCTGCTTTGTGCAGTGGACACTGTGTGCCTCTGGTCCTCCCTTACCCCTCCTTCTCTTCTGTGATGGTCCCTGAGCCTTATGGAGGGGATGTGGGGTTGATCTTCTTTTCTAGGCTCTTATCTCAGAGAGAAAGGTCTTGTAGCAGCTAGCTCTCCTGTGGGGGCTGGTTGTCGGCATATTCAAACTTCACATCCTAGAAGCTATGGTACTGATCATGCCAAGGTGCGCTGCTGCTAACTGTCAAGTTCTTTTTCTCTGAGGAACACAAGTGGGTGGTGGTTTTCCTATATATGTGAGTTCTGTTCTGTTGGATGTGCAAAAAGAACCTCTTCTCTGGCTGTGAAATTCTTGGCACATTTCAGAGGAGTACTCCTCTTCTCTCTCTCTGTGGTAATGTTATCCTTACATTAGTGCTTGGGAGTGAAGCCTCTTAGGCAGGTACTTCAGTCCCAATCTTGGTTCTTTGAATGACTAATTATTTGACATTCATTTCGATATCTCTTCTTTTTAGAAAAATTTTAAAAAGTTGGTCTTCACAGCTGTTACCCATAGGATTTCTGTGATCATAAAACCAATTAGCGTTTTAACATCCTGAGTGCACTGACAGGTGTCCACAGATGTCCAGTCTGTAGACTCACTTTGCTGTCACTTGGGTTATAATTATTATTAGTATTGTCATTTCCATCTTCCCCATGTCCCAGGGTTTCAAATTGAAAGGAAGCTGTGTGAGGGTTGGCATGTTCTTTAAAAAAAAAAAAAGTCTTTTTGTTTTGTTTTGGTGAATAGCTGTATGTTTTCTAGATATTTGGGATTTTTCTCTAGTCATATATTTCAAAGCTATTCCTAGGTGAGCCTAAACTCAAGCTTTATGATTGGCTTGGTCTCCATCTCCCTGTGTTTTCACATCTCAGTCTGAAAACTCGAGACCTTGTTTGAGAGTTTCCTTCACCTATGTTTTGAGTACCGTTCTGTCCCAGGGTTTTAATTTTTCTCTGTTCATCTGCAAGCCCTTCTGCTCCTTAGACAGACATCTACACCTGCTTATCTCCAACATTCCTCCTGATGTCCGCATCTCTTTGCCCCTACACTAACCTTTTCTTTTAAGAGAATTTATTAAATTCTTCTCTACCCACTTAAATATGTTCTCAAACATATAAATCTTCTTTTTTAAACTAGTAGACAGGTTTTCACTACATAATTCACACCAGTCTGGAACCCGCCATCCTCCTGCCCCAGCCTTATGTATCAGTACTGATATAAAAGTGTGCTTTGCCACATCCAGCTAAGATATCAAATACTTATTCAACTTTGACCCTGTGATAATCTGATTGGTTCAAGAGATGCTTAGGACACTAGTAAAGCACATGTCTTGGGTGCTTCCCCATAGCCAGGGAGGTTTCACTGCATAGGGGGACCTGCTCTGAATGTGAGAGACACTGTCCATATTGGCTGGGGACTCATATGGAAAAACAGAAGAAGAAAACCAGTAATATTTCTCTTTGTCCCCCTTCTATTCCCTCCCCCCAATCCCTCCATCTTCCCACTGTGTTCCGGGTTGTTACTGTGATATAAGCATCTCTGCTCCCCATGCCCACCCCACCATGATGGAGAGAAACATCCATAATTCTAATATAAACTGAATCTCCCACTTAGGTTGTTTTTTGCTTAGAGTTTTGTCTTGCTGTCAGAAGTTCAAGATGAGGGACAAAGGAAGATTCCAGGAGCACCCATTAGCATATTGTTTGTTGTGGCTCATCTGACTGCACTCAGGGACTGCCTGGCCCCCAACCAGCCTGAGGATAAGAAACCAGGCCCCCTGGTGACTCTGAAAGGCAGGGCAGACTCAGTGAGTGCACAGGCAATCCTTGTGGTCCTAGCTAGAGAATTTAAATATTTCTGCAACTTATGTCATAAAGCAGTTTTCCAATCCCGAGGTGAGAAAATCAAACCCCACAAAGCTCAGGTAGACTATTTAGGGTCACACATTTGAGAAGTGACCAACAAGGGGCAAAGAAGACTTGGACTCTGGCTGCTGGCTAGCTCCCCTTCATCTCTTGGTCCTTGACCCACTATTTTATGGGTCAGTCTTGCATAAGCATCAGTAATCACTCCGATTACTACAGTGACTTTGAGCATCTTTGCAGGCACTTCAGTGGTCCAGACAACAAAAGAAGTTTTACGGCCGATTTGAAAAGCAGAGGGGTACATGACTTAGTTAAGAGTAAAAAGAAAAACAGCCCAACTGACATGAATAGCATTTGCAAGAGTGTGGGAGTGATGATAGCATACCCTTTGTGTCTGTCTCCCTGTGTACATATGTTTACATGTTGTTAGACCTTCCAAGAGCATCTGACCAGTAAATCAAAATCAATGCAGGCTCTGATAGAGTGAAGAAGGCAGGAGCATGTACTGGAGGCCACTCTATCCCTACCTGAACCATATTAAGGTTCCCCGAACACTTTAATGACATCCAGTTTTCTTCAGAACATTTGATTTTTGTCCAAAGCAGACAATACATACACACACTGATCCATCTTCAGCTATTTGAAGCACTTTTGCTCTCCCTAGGAATTTCTGGGAGTCAAACTGTTACAAGTGCTCACAGCAGGGAAAAGAAAGACAGAATTGGTCTGAAGATTGCCGCCTGAGGATGAGGCTGAATTACATTAAGGGGGTCACTCCACCATCTATACATCGAAGGAGAGCTTTGGCATCTTGAGGGCAGCTGTAGCCCAGGGTTTGAGGGTAGCTCACGACATCTTTTACCTCAGTAGGCTTTGATATCTAGCCAGAGGGGGCCAATGCCATTTTCTAAGTCAGGCTATAGCTCCCTCTTGATTCGGTTCCAAACTTTGTGGGCTGAGAGGCCATCAGGTGTCAATCACTGGTCTTTGCATAGTGGATGCTGGGGGTCGGAGAGGGGTTGCTTCTGTTATATGAGGGGAAGCTCCTGGTTAGGAGCTAACAGTATCTGAGCAACTGAGCACTAGGGGATGAACTGGAGAATCAAGATCGGAAAAAAACGGATACAATTTCTTGGAGAAAAATGGCACAGGATTGAAGGGTCGCCTCCTTTTAAACATTTAGTTTTATTAGTATTTGTGGTGTGTATGTATGTATGTGTGTGTGTGTGTGTGTGTGTGTGGTGTGTGTGTGTGTGTGTGTGTATGCCTATGTGTGGTTCTGTGCACATAGTGCAAGTGTCTTCAGAAGTCAGAGTTTTCAGATCCTGTGGAGCTGAGGTTACAGGCGACTGTGAGCCACCTGATGTGGGTGCTGGTTATCAAATTCAGGTTCTCTGAAAGAGTCGGTATGTGCTCTCAAATGCCTTCTTTCTTCTTATAAACCTTGTAGGATTCATTCTAAATAAATCTGGAAACCTGTATCCCTGTGAACAACAGTCTTTCTCGTTGACTTACCAGAGATCAGTAATGCTTTGGTTTGGTTTTCATGATTTATAAATGTGTGTGTGTGTGTGTGTGTGTGTGTGTACGTGCACACTCATGTGTTCATGCACGTGAAAGTCAGAGGACAACTTGAAGTGTCTGTTCCCCCCTCCATCTCTTTGGCTGTTGCTGAGCTGCATCCTCTGGCTCAGCTAGTCCGAGAGCTTTTACACGGTCCTCTTGTGTGTCTGTCTCCCATGCTGCTGTAGGAGTTCACGGATTACAGCGCTGAGACGTGATATTTTGCTTTTTAGCATGAATTCTGTAGATTGAACTCAAGTTCCCAGGCTTGTGCTCAAGAAGTTTGACTGACTGAGTCATCTCACCAGCCTAGTTTCTCATATGGCTTCAACACCCCATTTCCACACACAAAGATGGCTGTATTTTAAGGTCTGTTTTGATGAGTGTCACTGTGCTGGTTAGTTTTTTGTCAGCTTGACACAAGCTGGGGTCTTCTCAGAAGAGGGAATCTCAATTGAGAAAATGCCTCCATAAGACTGGTCTGTGGCCATGTCTCTGAGGCATTTACTTGATTAATGATTGATGTGGGAAGGCCCAGGCCACTGTAGGTGGTACCAATCACTGTTCAGGAGGTCCTGGGTTCTATAAAAGAACAAACTAGTGAGCCACGAGGAGCAAGCCAGGAAGCAGCTTCCCTCAATGGCTCCTGCCTTTGATGCCCTCAATGCTGGTCTGTAATGTTCAAAGTGAAATAAATCCCTTTCTCCCCGAGTTTCTTTCAGTCATGGTCTTTATACCAGCAATAGAAGGAAAACTAGGAAGTTCCATAACCATATTCAAAGTATAGAAAATTTCCAAACTCCCGAAGTTTTCCTCATGACCCCTTCCAGGTAGCCAGCCCACTAGCGAGAATAATGTTCTTGTTTCTATTATTTAACTGAATCAACATGAATCAGCATCCCAGGAATGTTTGTATTCCCAAGTGAATGAATAAATCTTCATAATATATGGTTTTAGTTGTTGATCTTATTGGCTTTGGAGGATTTCTGCCCAAGCAATACAGACTTAGGGGACCCCTGTAAATGTCTGAACCCAACAGTACTCTCCCCTGAACTTCCCTGGAAGACCTTTCACAGGCTGTCCCCTGCAACATGACCCACGTCCCAGTTTGTCATTGCTGTTTTTCTCAACTATGATGCCCTCTACTTCCATGGCACGGTGTCTGTACTTATCTTCACCACTGGATTCAAGGAACAGACTATCTCAACTTCCAGTGAGATGCACAGGTTTGTAAAAGATGAGATTTCTCTTCCCAAGAACTTCTGCCTGCCAAGTTGTTCATCTCAAGACCCCAGTGACATTGTTGATGCAAAGAAAGATGGATTCAAAAACATTTTTCTTTTCTAAAGACAGGGTCTCTTGTGTCCGAAACTAGTCTAGAACTCTTTATATATCCAAAGAGAATTTTCCACTTCTGACCCTCTTGTTTCTCTACCTCTTTAGTCCTGGGCTAAGGTGTGGGGCACTATACCCAGTGTATATAATGTTGGGAACTTGTCTAGATAAACACATAACAACTGAGCTATGTCTCTAGTCCTGGAAATAAGCATTTGTATGAGGTTCCTATATAGCCCATATGCTATGTCATGGATCAACCTCATGTCTTTGAGCTCTAGATATGAAAGTGTTGGGTGCACTATTTTCATGGGACTGAGGCATTTACTCATCAGCACTCTATGAAAACCTTTGCATGCTTATTTTCACCCAAAGGTAGGGAGCCTGGGAAACTGGAAATGCTGAATCGTAATCCCTTTTATGGTGATGTTCCCACCTTCTGTCCCTGCAACCAAGGGTAGTCAAGAACCTTGAAGAAGTGTAACATGAGAGTATGTAGGTTCAGTAGGTTTTCTGATATTTTCTCTATTTTCAATGCATAGATTTATACACGGGCTTCAGAGGTTTTATTATTTACTTATGTTGTTGCTGTAACAAAATACCTGACAGAACAACTGAATGGAGGAAAGGTGTATTTGGGGTTTTAGTTTAGGGCTACAGTCCATCAGAACAGGAAAGATGTGGTGAAGGGCAGGAGGCAGCTGGCCACATTCCATCTGTCCCCAGGGAGCAGAGGCAGAGGAATTCTGGTGCTTAACTGCCCTCTCCCCTCTGCCCTTTTTACTAGATTCCAGGACTCCACCCCACGGTTCAATGATACTCATATTCAGAGTAGGTCTTCCTCAATGAAACCTCATTGGAAACCTCGCAACATATGTGCCCTGAAGTACAACAGAAGAATCCACATGAATTTCTGAAACGAGGCACAGAACTCTGGGCAATGCACTTTTGTACATTTCCCAGAAGAACACCTAGAGTTTTTTTAATTGGATTTTTAGGGTTTCTGTATTACTCAAGGTTAAACACTCCTGGTATACACATTCTTTAACGACACTTGGCAGTTAATTCCATAAACGTCCTAAGTATAATATGAGAAAGGGAGGGGGCAGAAATGTGGCCCTGAGTTCCAATGCTCCACCTACCCCATTTCTATAGTGCCCTCTGGGACTCACTATTCTTCTAGATGTCTTTGAGGTCTTAGAATGGCCATTATCTAAGCTGGACTAAATTTCCAAGTGTATCTCTTGCATGGTCTTACAGGAGAGTTCATCTCAGATACAGAAGAGAATCCATGGTAGGAATTAATGCAAATGTTTCTATTAATTTAAAATTATATAGTGTTTGTTAATAAGAGAGTCCTGTCTCTCATCCCCTCTTCCTTCTCTTTTTCATGCTGTTCTACATGAAAAGAGAAAAACCAAAATATAAAAGCTAAAACCAATAATCTGATGCCTTCATGATTCTTAAAACAGGAAACACTATGATGAGCTTACATGATCTATTTTAAGAAGACAGACAGACAGCGAGATAGAGATGGGGGAAGAGAGAGAGAGAGACAGACAGAGAGAGAGAGAGAGACAGAGAGAGAGAGAGAGAGAGAGAGAGAGAGAGAGAGAGAACACCTAGACTGCACATGAACTTGTGAACCTGCAAGCCATTCAAGATGGGTACATTTATACCCTCGAGAAGATGTTTGTTATTGCACTTGTAGCTACCATTAGAAATACATGAAAAGAGAGTAAATGTTTGGAAAGATTAATACTGTATTTTCTTTCTGGTGGTCAGAAATTGAAAACTGCTAATGCCTGAAATAGGAGAGCAGTAAACCATGGTAGAGAGTCGATGGAAGAGCTGAATGCAGCCACCGCTCAGCTCCCACAGCACTGGAGTGGGTTGCTCTTCGTCCCATCCAGAGCCGCTCTGTGAATAATTATATTAAGGAATTAGGCAGAGTCATCGTGGAGCTACAAAATACCACCCTTGAGGCCCCATTGGAGACTGATGGGAGCTCCTGAGAGTTGATAATGGCCGTCGGAGGCTCTCTATATTTAAAATGCACAAACGATGAGTCCAGAAATTATCTGCCTGCCAACTTAACTTCTCTACCTGGAACAAATTATCCCAAAATCAATTTGCAAACACCTTGGAGATAACAAGGTCTTGAGTAATAACCTCCATGGCTTTGTAAAGGAAGCACCTAGCTTGACTAATCTGCTTAATTCCCTTCTCTGACCAAATGGCCAGCTGTAATAGAGGCAATCTGAAGCTGTCCCCAAAGATGTGTCACACTGAGAGGATATTGTCCACCCCTGGTTTATAGCAGATTATTCTGCTTTTGGAGAGTCTTTAATGCTGGGCCAGTAATTAAAAGAAAAACACAGAGTGAGTCTTTATCCCAAAGTATCCACCTGAGTTCCAAACTAACTTCACCCTGTCATCTGAGCAGTCCAGAGACTCCCCTCAAGAAGGACTTCTTTAATAAATCTGCATTTGGCTTTTCACCCCCATCACCTCTATACTCTACTATAGGATTCAAGGACTTGTTCATTCTCCTTGACAGACAACCCCATTCCTGGCTTTTGGTCATTAAATAATACCAGACTCAGACAAGGAGGCCTGAGATCATTTGCATAGAGGTGTCTGTGGTAGAATTATTTACCATGGCTGAGCTTAGAACAACCCATATTCTCAACCATGGGAACACTCTTAGGATGATGATTTTTAGACAGTACCTAGAAAAGACAGTAACTCCCTTCTCCCTGTAGCATGTGACTGGACCTACTAGGGTGCTCAAAGTGGGGAAAACAACCATTTACCACTAGCCTGTGTGTCATTGAGACTACAGGAAAAGATGTGAGATGTGAATAAGAACTGGATTAGAATGTGCAGAAATGGCTGGTAAGAGAGGCATGCTCTCTCTTCCTTGCCTTTTGTGATTGTTGTTCTCACGTCTGCGTTTGTCACAAACAAAAATAATGAACACACCATCCTTGTTTAAAAACAAAACAAACAAAATGGGAGTGAGGGATGCTGGAGAGATTTTGGTGGATAAGATGGGCTGGAGAGATGGCTCGGCGGTTGATAGCACTCACTGGTTGGTCTTCCGAAGGACCCAGGTTCGATTCCCAGCACCCACATGGCAGTTCACAACGGTGTGTAACTCCAGCTAGAGGGGATCTGATATCATCATACAGACATACATGCAGGCAAAAGCCCAATGTATGTTACATAAATAAATAAACATTTTTAGAAAAGAGTACTTCCTGCTGTTCTGAAAGAGCGGCATTCAGTTCCCAGTGTCCATATCAGGCAGCTCACAACTACCTTAGCTCCAAGCCTAAGAGAGTGGATGGTCTCTTCTGGAGTCTGCAGGTACCTGCACTCACGTGTAAATACACACACACTTATGCACAATCAAAAATAAATCAATTCTTTGGATCATGGGTTGCATCTCAGAATCCACATCCCTGACAAAATGTGACTCTCCCTCCCCGGTAGCTATCATAACTCCCCAGGTAGTGGTGGTGCTTCACGAGCCCCTCCGCATTTGTGCGGGGACTATGGTTGATCCTATGTAAGTCCTGTGAAAATAATATGCATGGATAAATATTAAATAAAATATGTAAATTGTTAAAGATTTATTTTATGTGCATGAATATTTCACCCGAGTGTGTGTCTGTGCACGATTTGTGTACCTGGTGTGCATGAGTGTTAGAGGAGCCCCTGCAACTGGAGTTACACATGGTTATGAGCTTCTAGGTGTGTGCTGGGACTTGAACACACGTCTTCTTCAAGAACAAACAAATGATCTTATCCACCGAGGTATCTCTTGGGCTTCAAATAAAAGATTTTTCAGAAAGTAAAATAAAACCTGAAAAAACATCTTAAAACAAACAAATGGTCACGTGGTAAAGCATGGTGATGCATACCTATAATTCCTGTAATTGGAAGGCTAAGGCAAGGGAACCTGGCATTCGAGGCCAGCCTGGATACTGAGTGAGTCTGACGTCAGCCTGACCTACATATGGAGACCCTGCAGGGGGTTGTTGATTGCTCTATGAGTTTGGTTTATGTTTATTTGGTTAAATATATATTGCCTAAGGAAGGTGCCACATAGATCAGTTAGCAGAGAACTTGCTATGACCTTTTCTTTGGCCCTTGATTCCTACTATACTCCTGTTAGCCAAGGACATTGATGGCAGAAACCCGTCAGGGTGAGAGAGAAGCTGGACTCCTGCTGCATCACCGTCCTCTATCCGGGTTCATCTCGCCATCTGCAGAGGATTTCTGCTAACAGTGTGTGTGATCTGAGGTAGATCCGACCCAAAAGCCTCTTCCTGGAGGACTAGGTCTCAGAGCATCCAAAGGTTCTGTGCGAGCTGCCACGGGAGAAAAGCAATCAGTAGTTTTACCCAGCTACCTACAAACCCTGACAATGACCAGCCTGGCAAGACATCACCAGTGGTACAATAGTGTCAGTGATATCTTAGGATTAACGCTCAGCTGTCTAATTGGATTTAAGGATCCTTAATGGGAGGGAATTTGTGGTTGTTTAAAGTAAACCCATTCAACACCTCATGATGGTTGATATCATGGGCTCTAGAGGGGGATCTACTACGGGCACTTTTCTAGATCAATGTAGTGCTTAACTGTATTCTAAATAGATATCTTTCTGCCCATGGATGAGTTTTGCTCTTAGACCCTATCAAAGAAAATTCCTATTGCGGTAGATGGAGCTAATTGGGGAAGCCCACTGTCTTAGTCACTGTTACGATTGCTGTGTCAAACACCATGACCAAAGCAACTTGGGGAAGAAAGGGTTTATTTGGCTTATGCTTTTACATCACTGCCACTGGAGGAAGTCAGGAGAGGAACTCAGACTGGGTAGGAACCTGGAGACAGGGGCTGATATAGAGGCCTTGGAGGAGTACTGCTTACTGGCTGGCTCTTGTGGCTCACTCAGTCTGCTTTTCTTATAGAACCCAGGACCACCAACCCAGGATTGGCAATACCCATAGTAGACTGCTCCCCACATCAAACAGCTTGTGTCAAGTTGACATAAAACTAACCAGCATGCCCACAACTGGTAAAGTGAAGACAACAACAGACCGTGGGGTGTCCAGCCCCAAATGATATATCTGTCTATAACATGATCCCTACAATGAAAGCTCAGAGTAGATGGTGGAAGAGGAGAAAGATGATGAAGGGCCACAGGTTGAGGGTATCCAATGTGAGATAGTGCCTTCTATATATGAGAGTTGCACCCATGGGACTGCAATTACCTGGTTCCCTCAACAGTACCCACATAATGGCCGACACCAGATGGTTTGCCAGCATGGATGGAGCAAAACCTCACAAGGCTCTATCCCTAGATGAAGAACTATTGGCAACTAGTGGCTGATGAGATAGGGAGAATCAGCCCCCTGCAAGGTTATGCAATCCCAACCAGTCATTCCTAAGCATATATTCATACAAGTTACTCTAAATGGTAACGAGAGAGAGAGAGAGAGAGAGAGAGAGAGAGAGAGAGAGAGAGAGAGAGAGAGAGAGAGAGAGAGAGAGAGAGTAAATATACTCTTGTGGAGGTCAGGGACAACTTTTGGGGGTCAGCTTTCCTTCTACCATGTGGGTCCTTTGAATGCATCTCAAGGGATCATGGTTGGCAGCAAGCTCCTTCACCTGCCATTTCGACAGCCCTCTCTATGGTTTTGTTGAGAGTTTGGCCATTTTTCTTTACATACTTTGATTCTACTTTGTAAACAACTCAGATTGAAATTCCTTGGCTTGCTTGCTTTCTTTTACAGAGCCTCCCACGCCCATCGCTCCCCCAGAACTGCTGGCGGTGGGGGCCACCTACCTGTGGATTAAGCCAAATGCCAACTCCATTATTGGGGACGGCCCCATCATCCTGAAGGAAGTGGAATACCGCACTACCACGGGCACCTGGGCCGAGACCCACATCGTGGACTCTCCCAACTACAAGCTCTGGCATCTGGACCCTGATGTGGAGTATGAGATCCGGGTGCTGCTCACACGACCAGGCGAGGGAGGCACGGGACCACCAGGGCCTCCTCTTACCACCAGGACCAAGTGTGCGGGTAAGGACGTTCCCCCCAGATGTTGTACTGTTCTGATTGGCCCTCCTCTTGCCTCTTGGACACAGGTTTCTCTGGTGTAGATGTGCTACCTTTGATGGAAAGACCATTAAAGGCTTGCTCATACGTGAGAGAAACTCTCAGCTCTGGATGTGATTCTAGGACTTTCTGTCTTTGGTTGTGTCATGGAGATGCTCATGATGTTGACAGTATTTTTGATGTAATATTGACTCTATCATTGTGAGGAATCCTAGTGCTGTTTGCATGTCTCTAAGAGGTTTTGGTTCTGGGTCTCCAAGGGATCCTGCCTCTGATTGTAGCCCTCAAAGTCCCCATGTCCACTACATTCCTGCAGGTTTCTGGTTCCAGTTGTATATCTAGTAGGTATAGTTTGCTTGACCTGTGACCCCTGGATCTGGTCATTGCCCTGGTGCTTCCTGGTTCTAGTTTGTCTCTGAGGAGATCCTCTTGCCAGTTACATCACTATAGCTTCCCGGTTCTGCAAGTGTCTCTGAATTGATTCTGAAACTGCCTTGGTTCCTCAGAAGTTCCCAACTCCGTATCCTCTGAGGACTCCTGGCTTCTGACTAAAGAGTTTGACTTGGGACAGTCCTTCTGGGGACCTCTGGATTCTATGTTAACTGTGGGTTTCTGGCTCCAGCTGTTTTCCTGGTGCTCCCGCGAAAGCGCTGCTGGGGTGGATGTGATTGGAAAGGTTCTCTGCATACAAGATTATCTCCGAGGTCTCTTGGCTTTGTCTGTTGGCTGAGCTTGGATCTCTGAACGGAACCCATGAAATTAAAAGAGACTGGTGTTCATTTTTCTAAAACTCACCATCTGTCCTTATCACCCTCAAGTACCATTCCAGGGAAGTACTTTTGTTCCATGTATACACGAAGGGAGAGGGGCTCAGTATTTTCTAACTTTATCCAGGCTCCCCATATGGCCAGTGGCACACTCAGGATTTGCACTCAGGTTTTCTGACTCCAGAGCCCTGGATCTTTGGCTCCACTATGATGCATAGAGAGGTAAGCACCCCTGGTATAACATACTGAGCTCAGGGCTACTCTACTGCTGTGATCCCCGGCCTAGTGACACATCCAGCATGGGCTTCTAAGGGAAAAGGAAGCAACAATGCCTCTGAGTGAAGAATCCATAAGCACACCAACATGGGACACAGCAGAGGATGTTGTATTGGGCCTGTTATAATTTGACAGTCATGCCACTAAAATTGTTGCCCCTTAATATATGATGCTATGAAGAACACAGGGCTTAGGAGGAAACGCAAGGGTAGAGGCCCTCCTTCCTTAGTAACCCATGAAAATGAGAGCGCCTTCTGATGTGCAAGGGAGCACAATTTTAGACATCAGGTGGATCAGAAAGTAGAAGACGCTATACTGCAGCTCGCAGACACCTCCCAGAAAGCTCAGTTCTTTCTTTACAAGTAGAGGTAGGGGTTTGCAGCCTGTGCGTTACTGGGAGGCAGGAAGAAGACGTCTGAATTAGATGGAAAGGAAGTACCAGGTGGAAATGGGCGTGTCTGACCACAGTGGTGAACTGAGGGGAACTCTGTGTGTGTGTGTGTGTGTGTGTGTGTGTGTATGTGTGTGTCTGTGTAGCTTCCAGTTTTTACTTTACTTATGTCTTCTATATCACACATAAGTACATTTGCTCTGTGCTTGCATTGCTCCCTCCTAGATCAATGGTTTTGGAACAAGCTTGAATTTTCAGTTGTTCGTGAGTTTGAATATTAGAGCAGAATTGACAGCAGCCACTCTTACGCGTCTCAGGAGCGCTCCTGATAGTGTAGAAGCCAAGGATCACTAATATTTCCATGGCCCAGACTTTACTCCTTTGAAAGTTATTGAACCACTGTGATGAACAGAGAGCCCATTTTCCCAATGATTTTTCTAAACAGATCTTTGGTAAAATTCCTCACTGAAACCTGATTATGAAGCTGACTGCTTTCAAAGGACAGACGGATATGTTATTAAGCCAGGCAATTCCTTACCTCAGCTCTGCCATGTAATAGTCATTCATAAAAATAATTGATTTGAACCTGTTGATAAGGCTCCTCTTTCTCCGTAAGGCAAATGTAAGGGCTTTGATCTTTGGAAATGGCATTCAAAGCACTTTCAAAGCCCCTGTGGACTTATTTGCTCGTGATCATATAATGCACTTAGAAATTCAATCGCGAGATGATCATCTCAATAAAAATTTATAACCTATCGCAAACAGTTGCCACGGCTGCCTAATGGATTTTACATGTGACAGACACAATGGTCTGACTATCGCTGTAAAAATTAGGAGCTGAAATGTTGTCTGTGGTATTGTATTTCCAGAAATGGTGGTGTTTAAGTAAGTTAGACTTAAATCTCAAATAACCTACATGCTTAAACTATGTCATAAAGGCAATCATCTTGTTTTCCATTGCCACTGATGGTAGACTGTTCTTTGCTTTATAATTAATTTTTAAGAGAATCTCGGGCTGATATCCATTTGTAGATGTTCTTTATTACCATCGGTATTTGGAGTTTTCTCCCCTTCCCTATTCTATTATTAATCACTCTGGAAATGTACTCATTATTTTGCAAAACAGAGTGTGGAAAGTATAATTTTTGCCCAGAGGAATTTGCAGGCTGGGTAAAGATTCAAGAAAAATAGAAAAGGGTGGTAAGGTATAAACATGAAGCTTGGGTATTGAAATAGCTTACTTTGTGAAGTAAGACGGGGTCGTCAGCAAGCAGTGTCCTTAGGCACATCTGGAGCAGCGTTTCTCAGCGCGGGATTCCTGGACCAGGGACATCGGTATGGCTAGAGATTGGCACTTCGGTTCACCCTGACCTTTATGTTGAAACCTGGGTCTCCATGTGATGGTGTAGGAGACGGAGCCTTGGGAACAACTATGTCGTGGGTAGATTTGCACTATTATAAGAAAGTATCCAAAGTTCTCTCTTGCTTATTCACCAAGTGGGGGGCATAGTGAGAAGACGCATCTATGGCCAGCAATCCAGTCTTTACTAGGAATGTAAAAAGCCAATTCCCATTATTTATAAATAACCCAATCTATGGTATTATGTCACAGAAACCCAAAAGAATTAAGTTTCATGTAAGCTCAGACCTAGTCTCTCCTCACCCAATGAGAATCAGAAAGTACAAGAGTAAGGCCTTGCAATCAGAAGCCCTGACTCACACGGCTGCACATGCAAGGATCTGCATCTGTGCACATCGGTGTGCCTGCTGCGAGTAGACCCACGGAGTGTGTGACTTGAACTCTGAGAGGCAGACTGCCACTCACATGACTGGATCAAGGCTACGTAGCATGGAAGTGCTGAGACCGAAGTCTCCTTGCCACTGCTTTGGAGGAGCTAGGGGTGGTTTCTCGGCTCACGAGTATCCTCTCAAGTATGGGGTTGCGTAGTAACTATGGAGACCAGCTAAAAATGAATGGCTTCATTTGTCCTTTCAAACACTTACTCATTCTCTTCTATGAGCCAATCTCTGTTCTAGGCAGTGGGGGAAGAGGCTGGCTTTGAAAGGACAGGACAGGCAGGGGCAGAAGCTTGGCAGTGGTTATGTTATAAGCTCAGCTAAGCTCCAAAAAGATACCGGAGCAACCAAGTCAGTGAGGGCAAGTGGGGGTATATTCTTGTTCTACTGGGTCTGACCAGATAGCTCCTTGACGTAGTAGAAACCAAGAAGCTGAGACTGACCTTTAAGGGGGAGACATTAAGAGTTTGGCTATAGAGTGTGCGGGACCAATAGGCAGGAATTCAGAGCACATGCTTAGCTATTACACCATAGACAGATTCAAAGCAATCTATATATGTGGGGATGGGAGAAGAGGTCTAAGGTGACATCTAGGGCTTGCAATATAGGTAACTGAGATATGAGAGGGAGAATCATATTCTGAGATAGGAAATGCTGAAGATGTTAAGGGAAATATTTAATTTGTTTAGGGGAAGATGAATAGCGGGCAATGGGAATGTATTAGTCTAGAGCTTAAGAAATTTGAGCTTTTCCCATGAGAACGTCCCTAACTTTACCTGGACGTTAGGGTTGGGGACCTCCTTAGCACTGATAAAATCAGTTTAATTCTCTCTGTCTTCCTGCTTTCCTCTCAAAATGCTTCATTCATTTTTAATTTGTCATTTTGTTTCTTTCCCTCATTTTAATCATTCATCATCCTTCCTGAGATAAAGGCCTAGGGGCAAAAACAATGATGTATATCAAAGTGTTTTGAAAATCTCAAAATGCTCTTCAGACTCTTGTAATGAAACGAATCACAATCTGTTGGTGCTTCTGTTACGGACATTATTATTGTGAGCTATTAACACGCAGAGAAGAAGGCTAGCCTGGCCGGTTGTCAGGACTAGCACACCTCTAGCCATGTTCTCTAGTTCTTCACCATCTCATGAGGATTCCCATTTCAGAACATGATGCTCATGGTGTCATCTGCATTCTGGGCAGCTTTCTTACTGAGAACATGGAGTGTTTTCCTCTAACACAGTGGTTCTCAACCTGTGAGTTGCAACCCCCTTGGGGGCTGTATATCAGGTATTCTGCATATCAGATATTTATATTATGACTCATAACAGTAGCAGAATTAGGCAGCAGCAAATACTGTTATGGCTGGGGGTTACTAAACACATGGAACTGTATTAAACATTTGCAGCCTTGGGAAGGCCAAGAACCACTGCTGTAGCAAATCCCAGACAGCAGACATTCAGGTAGCAATGGGAGTTCAGGGATGCTGTAGGCAGCTCAATTCGAACCTTACCTCTAAAGGGCGGGCCACACTGTCCACACAGACTGCTTCCCTGTTGAAGCACCTGAACTCTTTCTGTTTTCTCTACCCAGTATTGACTTAATTGTCATAGAACTCAGGTTGGTGTCACACACACAGGAAAAATTCTTCAGGTTCCAAGTACAGACAGTCAGGCATTGTGGGACACATCTATGGTCCCCAGCACACTGGTGGCTGTGGCAGTCATGAGTTAAAGGCCAGCCTGGGCTACTTAACAATGCCTTACATCAAAAGAAGGCTACTGCAATCATTATTTGGAGTTTGTAAAGAACCCTGAAGGTAATGGCACTGAGGAAGTTTACCACAGTCATTAACTGGGGAAAGCAAGAGGCACCACATTGACCCAGCCTAGCACTGCAGCTCTTCTGTGGCCTCAGCACCATCCTGTTGGTTTCTGAAAAGAATCATCTAAACACCACACAAAAAGACTCTGCCCCACTGTCTCCCCAGATCTGCTTCCAAATGACACCCACATATCGGCCTTGGTTTTGCTTTCTACAAGCATTTCCCTTTATCTCAAATCAAGGTGTTAGCAGTCTAAAGTTGTGCCTCTTCTCCCTGGAAACCCTGTTCTTCCATTCCCCCCAGGCAGCTCTCTTCGCATCCCTGTTATAGGTTCACCAATCTGTACAGTAAGCTGAGTGATTGCCGGTTCCTGTAAATCAAAGACCCGCTGCCTGAGAGCCCTCTTCATCGTGGTCAAGCAAAGTTTCAATCCCCCAAGTGGAAACCCACTTTGCCTGGTCAGAGATGGCTGCTCCGTTGCTGATTTCAAGGGCTCTTTTTCTATTCCCTTCACCTGAGGGCTGATTGCACGTTATATTTTATTTACATATTTATGGGTTTCTACTTGAAATGATATGTGTCTAGTTCTCTCTTTTCTCCAGAGGGATAAGAAGGAGGAAGTCAAATTGCTGAGCTCAGTGAAGTGAGAGTAGTCGTTAGAATTTAGTGAAAAAGATATGGGCCTTCGAGCCAAAGAGAATCTGGTTTTTATTTCAAGTGGGACATTAGCTAGCTGGATGACCAGGGATGTATTACTTCACTTCTCTGTGCCTCTGTTTCTTTTCTTTTATTTAAGGGAGATTATATCACATCATCCCCACTGGAGCTTCAGTAAGGTATGTGCCTAGCAGAGAACTCAGAACCCCAAAAGCCTTTATGAACATAATTAATTTAGAATCGAATCTCAGACTTGGGAAGGGGGTATTAAAACATGGACTAATTTTCTACCTTGGGCATTATGGACCCTATCATAAGAACATTTCTCTAGTCCTGTGGTTAATCTGTGGGAAGGATGGGACTGTGCAAGTGTCCTGGGTCATTGATGAGGACCTGTGATGGTACCTGATGGAGGGGGTGGAGGAAGGGATTGTTCTTTTTCTGGTTCTGTCTAGAGTCCCAGTGAAATAGAGACATGTGACAATCGAACCCCCCTCTCTTCTAGAAGGTCAAGGAACATAAGAACAGTCACACTGGCCATCCTTACAGACCAGGCAGCTATGACAAACAGCTTTAATCCCAGTAGTCACACTAGCTTGCCTTAGAAACCAGGAGGTAGTGGTGCATGTTCTTAATTCCAGAAATAGAGAGGGTTATAAAATGGGAGGAGACAGCTCTCACTCTTAATCTCATTCTGAGGTTTCCTGGAGGTAGGATCAACATTTTCACACTGAGGTTGAGGTAAGAGTCAGTGGCTGACTGTTTTGCTTTTCTGATCTTTGTTTGAACCCCAATTTCTGTCTCTGAGTTTTTATTAATTGTGCTTCAAGAACAAGACCTTGCAAATTCTGGAAAAAAAAAGCTGTGAGGGAGGAGGATAGGAGGAGAGTTCTGAACACTGACAGACAGCACCTTCAGGGGTCTCTTTTATATCTGTAAAAATTGTTTGTAATACAATCTTTTCTCATTTTACATAGCTATCTTCATTCCCACCCCTCTCTTCCTCCTACCCCACTCGTTTCCTCACCCCACCCCACATCCACTCCTCAGAAAGGGTATCTTTTCTTAAAGAGGACAGTAGGGCCAGCATAGAAGGGTCTTTCATTCTCGAGAGCAATTCTGCCCCAGAACAGAGTGTGAACAAGAGAAAGACAAAAGAAATACTTAAGGGACCTCAAAAATAGGGCAGGATCATCTCCCTAGCCCCAGGGGCCTTTTCTTCACTGCCATAAGCATTGCTGAACCATCTGTAATGTTATGGTGTGTGTTTTGCAGGAGCAGATGTAGCATAATTTGGCTCAGGGCTTTGAACTGCCTCCTGAGTGGATGCTATTAAGAATACAACCTCATCCTCACTGTTGCCCTGCACTACAGTCTAGGTAAAATGATGCATAAATCTTAAGGGAACACGGCAAGACTAGCCAATAAAATATCAAATCCCCATCCCATCCAGAATGCAATAATGCAATCAATAGATTCTAAATACCAGTGGCAAAAACTTCAGCTATGCCACATCGTGCTTGAAGGGACATTGCTGCTCCTAAGCTCAGGACTGGAGGAAACTGCAGAAAATGGATTGTGACCACTGTTTCCTCAGAAAGAGGGGTGTAAACAGAGATTGTTCTTCAGTTTTCTGGCCATCCATACCTGAATAATCACACAGAAACTATTAATTACAACACTGTTTGGCCAATAGCTTAGGCAAATTCCTAGCTAGCTCTTGCATCTTAAATTAACCAATTTCTATTAATCTGTGTATCACTACAAGGCTGTGGCCTACCCGTAAGATTCTGACATTCTTGTCCGTCAGCAGCTGCACAGCATCTCCCTGACTCTGCCTACTCTCTAGATCTAGAGAGATCTCTGTTTGGATTTCCCACTTGGTTTTATTCTGTCCTGCAATAGGCCAAAGCAGCTTCTTTATTAACCAATGGTAATAAAACATATTCACAGCATACAGAAGGGAATCCCATATTATCTCCCCTTTTCTGTCCAAATAAAAAGGAAGGTTTTAATTTTAAAATTACATATAATAAAACAGGCATCAAACAAAAATTACAGTTACAATATTTTATGAGTCTAAAGTTTTATATCTAATTTATTTTTTATCATAACTAAGGAAAATTATAACTGTAACTATCTGTTTTCAACTCCATCATAGACTCCAGGAGGATGTAACATTACCTCAGTAAACAGGAAGGGCATTGTAAGCAACTTTCAAAACTCTAGAATTGACAGAGATGTCTTGCTGCCTGAACAGTCACCCAAAGTTCTTCTGTAATGTTGGGGCATCCATCTTCAGCCTATAGGCCCAAAGAATCCAGTAGACTTTTCCATGAAGCAGGAAATTTGAAAGACTGTTTTGCCTATATTGGCAGTTTGCCAGTCACTTTCTTCTGTGTTCTGCAGAATGTCTGGCAGACCTTTTATGAAGCAGGAACCCTGAAGGATTGTCTCACCTTCATTTGACAAGTTTAGCAGTAACTGTGGGTCCTGCATGTCCAGTTTATACAGCATACCGTCAAGCAGCCCAGGCAAAAACAGTTTTTTTGCCCAAATGGCTAGCATTGTCACATTGAAGGCAAATTCCATAACGAGTTTCTTTAATGTCTATCAACCTCTCTGAAGTAATTGGTGCTGCCAGAAGCAGACATGTCTCACTGTTGAAAAAAGCCTAAATTCTGCCAGGTGGTGGTGGCACACGCCTTTAATCCCAGCACTCGGGAGGCAGAGGCAGGCAGATCTCTGTGAGTTTGAGGCCAACCTGGTCTAAAAGAGCTAGTTCCAGGACAGGCTCCAAAGCTACAGAGATACCTGTCTTGAAAAAAAAAACCAACAAAAATGTCTAAGTTCTTAAAACATTTCAATGCCATTTTCTGTAGGTCCTTGAAAGGTTTGAAGAATACCTATCCATCTGAAATATAGCTCTGTACATCTAGAAAACCTAACTAACATGACTACAAGTTTGACTATTATAGATGACTATTTATTAATCTTTATTTTAACTACATGTTACATTTTTAAATATGCTGCACAAATACAATACCTTAAACAAGAATTAGAAATACACATATAACAAATTGACCTTTAATTTATATCAATAAACTAAAGTCCATACCAATGTAAAGTTTTCATTTCTATATCATATTCCCCTTTAAATAAAAACAAACATTTATAAACAATTATTTTGGGAAATTGGGCATAGTTTCCCTAAACTGCTTCCTGTTGTTTGTTGTATTTTTAGGGCTCATGGAGACCTTTTTGGGGGGATTGTTTCTTGTCTCATCAAACCACATTAGCCTGGAAGGAATCTACAAGTCCCCATCCTCTGTGGAAGCAAAATCAGAACTTCTTTTCCCAAATAACATATCCTTAGACTGAAATTTTGAAGTCAAGATACCTTTAAAATATGTGTTGGTTTAGTTTAGCAGTTCCCAGAATCAAATGTCTCTCTGCAGTCAAGAAATTCAAAGAAAACCGAATAATATACATAAGCCAGACTCTCTGTGTACTTTCCATCTTTATATGACTTTTCTATTACTTTTTAACATTTATTATCTTTACTTCTTTAATCTATGACTGCCTATATTCTTTTATATTAATTTTACTGTCTCTTTAAAGACTGTTTTTATTTTTTAAAACTACTTTTTATATCTGTCTATACTCTTTTTCTTCTCTCTCCCAAGCCTATGTACATGTTTTTAAACACATCGTGACCCATTCAGAGGTTTATTTCTGTCTGAATCTATCTTTATTGCATATCTGTAATCCTTTTTGATCACTGTTGTAAACTGTTAGGCTGGAGTGGCTAGGACTGGTTTTGACTGTTGGTTTCACCCTGCTTGGCTTTTCAACATGACAGAGTTCCTTTTACTGCCAGCTATGGGAGCTGTATTTACCATAACCAACTCTTGGAAGCAGTTGGCCCATGCTACTACCAAGTAACTTGCACCATGCTACCCTCAAACCCCATGCAAGTGCTTCCTAACAGAATCTCCCAAATGAACCAGAGTCATTAGTACCACTTGTATTGACCAGGAAGCCATCTCTTAAAGGAGCTATGCCTCTGCTTGTGGCCAGCAAACAGAACCTATAGGAAAAAATGTGGCTTCCAAGAAGCACCAATTGACTCCCATTTTTGTGAGTCTAGGAGCCCCCCCAAAACTTTTTTAGGTCTTATGTGGATCCATGCCAAATGGTGGCAGGTTACCTCTCCCTTCTCAGTTTTCTCTATTGTTTCTATACTGCCTTCTTCCCTAGGTGTATAGAATCATGAAGGTCAAGCTCAAATAAGGTAGGCGGGAGCCTGCTCTTATATTCAGCAATTCTGGAGCCTCCATGAGAATCACAGAATGTCTTCTCAAGGGTCTAAGTGTTCAATATCCTCTTCTTATAGACCTCTCTCCTCTTCCATCATACAAAACATGAACAAGTGGCTGCCTTGGAGCCTTCCTCCTTTGGCTTATGGAAGAGATGGTATAAGGTACAACCTTTTCTCTTAAAACCCATACTTGACAGTTTCAGCGAGTTTCTTCCCCCAACCCCTACCACATATTGTATGAAATAAGTGTGGTGTTGGGATGATCCAGCCGGGTCCCTCTTTGCAACTTCTGGAAAGGATGGTTGGTGGAGCCTTGAGCGTATGTGGACTTTCACCTTGTTTAACTGCTTATTACTGGTCATGAGGCATAAGTCCAATTCCAAACCAGCCACAGAAACATCATTTCACACCCTCCCACACTTAGATATCCCTGCCGCACTATGCTTTCCAGGGACGTGGGGTTTCTTAGAAGCTGAAGCGTGAGAATAAGATGGTCAATGCTGCCCCAATCTCTCTCAATCTTGAAGGTTCAGATTTGAACAAAAAGTGAGACACAGAAAGCCACTGATGGTAATGAGAGCTAATACCATTTAGTTATCAGATCATTCAATAAAAATAGCCTCGGAATACATTAATATTAGGGTCACTCACTCCTAAAGCTGTAAAAACTTAAGATGATAAATACAGCAAATGGATGTTTATTCCAAGGTAAATAGTGACTGTCAATACAAATATCCACTGTCTGCAACTTGGATAGCCTGAAACTGGCATGAGATATTTTGTAATTCTTGTCATAGATTTCAGGGTGGGCATAATTTTCTCCAGTGACTATGAGGCAGATGACATGACCAAGGCCACTCTCCTGCCCAAGTGACCCAGCCAGGGATTGAGCCTTTGATGTGTAGCTATGTCTTAGTTTCTTTCCGTTACTATGATAAAAGGCCATCCAAATGGCTCAGACTCTCACTGCCAGTCCCCACCACCTGAGTCCCTTCCCTGGGGTTCATATGGTAGAAGGAAGGAAAGGCAGCTCCCACAAGTTGCCCTCTGACTTGTGGACCTGCACACACACACAAGACATTAATACATGAAATCAAAAACCCTTTTTATAAAGCAACTTAAGGAAAGAAGGGTTTGTTCTGGCTCCCAGGTCAAGGACACAGTCCATCACGGTGGGGGAGTCAAGGTGACAGGAGGGAGAGCAAATGCTTGCATTGCTTTCCTAGTTAGGGACAGAGAGCAGCGATTGCTTGCTGCTGCCCAATCCCCTTGATTTGCTCCAGTTAAGGATGGGAATGGTCCAGCCTATGATTAATACAGTCTTCACATGTATCGAGATATATGGATTTATTAAAGAGACACAAGAAATACGATACCCA
>JAQHUG010000077.1:2440720-2453573 GCA_028555095.1 Dicrostonyx torquatus
GTCACTGGAGGGGGAGAGGACCTACTGTTACTGGAGGGAGAGAGGATCTACTGTGACTAGAGTGGGGAGGACCTACTGTGACTGGAGGGGAGGATCTACTGTGACTGGAGGGGGGAGGACCTAATGTGAATGGGGCTGGAGAGGATTTACTGTGACCATTGTGGAGAAAGGACCTACTGTAGCTGGCAGGGGAGGACCTAGTGTGTGACTTAAGGAGCTACTGTAATGGAGGGAAGATCTACTGTGACTGAGGAGGGGAGAAGACCTACTATGACTGGGAGTAGGGGGCTGGGGAGCCATGATTTCTATTTCACATTCACTAAGGACTTAACCCATGTGTTTGAGGCTCAGGAAGGTGGGTGTGCCAGGAGCTAGGCTGAGAGAGCAAGTGAGGGGGCATGGTGGGTCTAAGGACTAGGGGGCTGGATACCCATCCTTTGTGGTCACTCAGATGCCCCTCATTGAACACATCTGGAATCAGCAGCCGCAGCAGGAGCAGTGTCAGCAGTGGGTAAGTCTTCCAGCCAGCTGGGTTCAGGGCTGAGAGCAGATGCAGTCACTCTGGGGGCCTTTCTTCCTTCCTTCCTTCTTTCCTTTCTCTCTGTCTTGAAATAACAAATTATCAAATTGTTAAAATCTGAAAACAACTTTTTAGGAAAGTAAAATATATCCCATGTTCCAATTAGATGAGTTTGTCTTCATGTCACTGACACAAATCTTAGAGTATCATGGCCTGTATGCCATGGGTGATTTCTGCTTGTCACTCAACATCAGAAAGTGAATATTTTATAGGTTTTTAACGAATTTTTACCCTGTTTAAATGGCTTTATAGTGACCCAGGGGTCTAATTACCCTAATTTGCTAAACGATTCCTATATCTCTGCATTTAGGTGTCTTCAGAATCTTGCCTTCCTGCCATACTTCCGTGATTGCTTCCAATGGCATGAGCAGTTCAGTGTGAGCTTGCCAGGATTGTGTACTGTCATTTTATTTAATCTTTCCCATTTCACAGGCAGAGAAGTAAGATCCCGAGTCTGCTCCAGCTCACCTTTACCAGCCCCAGAGGCTAAGACCCAGTGCACTGTACTGCTAGACACACATTCTCAGGAGCTCTTCTGCAGCTCTCTTCTGCTCCTTATTTTGAGACAAGGTCTCACAAAATTGCCCAGACTAGCTCTCAGCTGACTCCTAAGCCAGATGCCCTTGAACTTGAGACCCTCCTCCCTTTAATCCCCTCTTATCCTCCACTCACTTTGTCTGTCTTCTCTTTGGCCTGCTTGAGTGTGCCAACCACTCCCCTCTTTTTCCATTTCCTCATAAGTATGGGGTGGGAGGGATGCATAGCTTAGTGGCAAAGCATATGCTTTATAAGAGCAAAGTCCTGACTTTAGTCTCCAGGACCATGAAACTCCAAAACGAATAGCAAAGTTCCACCGCAAAGCCCTTTCTAGCCTGGGGTCTTTGCATAAGTTGTCCCTCCTCCATGGAGTGTTCCCTCCACCCACCCTTTTCCCTAACTCACTCATCACTACCCTACATGAGCCACCTTCATGCTACGATCTAAGCTAGCTTCTTCTTCACTCTCCTTGTAAAGCATCTAAAACCCTGCCCATCTGCTCGTCTGTGTGTCTGTTTGATTATCATGTACTGTTTCCATTTGAGGGTATATCTCCAAGGGCAGCTCCCTGTTCTGTTCCGGCTGGAACTGTATGTAAACAGCTAGAAAATGAGTGTCAGATGCATGAAGGTTGTGAAGAGGTATGTGCACATTAGAAACAAGTTTGTAACATTAGAAAACACGCAGTCAGAAGTGAAAATGGCCCCATGTAATGTCATCCATTGAAGACAGACGTTGCCAAGGTGGTATTTCGAATGATTCTTACTCAGTAATGAATGTGGGCTCATGGTGATCTCTGGCATATGGTGAGGCTTCTACATACTTGACATGACATTCCAGCACTGATGGGAAGGGGTAGTCAGACAGTCCCATGAGGAACAGGTGCAATGGAACACTGGGATGGAAGAAGGAGCCGTTATTGCAAATCCTTTGGCTTTGGAGACACAGAACCGATACAGTGGGAACTGACTTTGGGCGGAGAGTACAGCCCTGTCCATGTGATCGGCATCTCTGCATGTGCAGAGTGTTGACCTTTCCATTGCCCTCTCTGAACAAAATCTCATGATCTTCGGAGTAAGCTGAGATTAGCTCAGTGACGCTTCCTGCTCTATATGGGGGGTAGTCCTGAGGGTGTGAGGGAATGAAGTGATAGCCTCCCAACTGGAATTTCATGATGACTAGGAAACAGCCTCCTTCGGCTCCACGCTCTCCCCTCTCTGCTCTTCACCCACTGCAGAGGTTTCTGTAGTCTCTTAGTCATGGATTAACTTGAGGGGGAGGGGAGAACCATGGGACAGAGGAGGCAGAGATTCTGATTAATTTAAATTTTTTTTTTATTTGAAGGTTAAGAAGCAAATCCATTTAAACTTGACCCAGACTGTTTTATATGGGATAGTATATGAACTAAACACAATAAAATTAAGCCCAGGAGAATATTCCTGAGAAGAAAGAAGTCAATAATGTGACCCTCAGTTGCATTTTACAGCTGATAGGGGTGTTTTGTTACTCCCACACCCACTAAAAGAATTTGATCAAGGCCTTGGCATCTTAGACATTCAAAGACATTAGACACCCCATGGGTATTAAATGGCCATATTCTGTCTTGAACACATAGATGCTGTGCGTGCTAAGGACAGACTTCTGCCTCTGGCTGTGAATCTAGCAGCTTTAGGAATAGATGTGCATGATTATCAAGATGTTCTGTATTATGGTGAGTTGAAGGTTCTAAAGAAGTGAGGAATGGGATCCTTGTAATATGCGAGACAGAACACCCGAAGAATATTGCGCTTGATTCTGACCATGTATTGTCAAGGACATTAGGTAAGAGATTTTATGTGGGATGGTAATGGGCCCTGTGGGGCTGAGCTGTGAAATCTGTATTGGCAGCTTGGGGTGCTGACTATGACATTTCCTTGCCATGTAGAGGGTCTTTAGTGCTCGGAGCTGTTCAGACATCTGCTGCAGCGAGCGGAAAGGCAAAGGAAGGGGCTTACATCCTCCTGGCATGGCGGAGTTGAGGAAAGAATTACGTCTTCATTTTTATCTTGGAAGATGCGAAAAAAAAAACACTGAAGTAGAATTCAAAAATAGCCCATAAATTTCACCATTTGTACATAACCATTCCAAATTCCAGCACAGTTTTGCCCATTACAGCTTTTGTCTCCTATTGCTTTGTTTCTCGGATGCAAACACATTCATCTCCTTACACAAATTTGAGCCAACACATACATAGTCTATGAACAGTTGATTTTTTATTGAGCAGTATGTGGTGTGATGGTTGATTTTCATTGTCATCTTGACCAGATTTAGAACCAGTGTAGAAACACATCTCTAGGTATATCTATGAGGGTGTTTTCAGACATATTCATCTGAGGAGGGAAGGCGCATCTTGAATGTGGCAGCACCGTCTCACGGGTTGAGACCTCAGACTACATTTAAAAGGAGAGAATGAGCTGAACATCAATGTTTATTTCTTTCTGAGTTTTGACTGATGACACAGTATGACCAGCTGCCTCATGCTCCTGCTGGCATGCCTTCTTTGCTGTGATGGACTATGACACCTCAAATTGAGACAAGACAAATCCTTCATCCCTTAAATTGCTTCTTATCAGTATTTGGTCATAGCAATGAGAAAAGTAACTAATATATAATATGAATATATTTCGCACACCTAAGTATATTTGCAGTCTGATAAGTAAAAATATACATTTAATAACACTATGTGCTAAACATAGAAACTTGGGTTAAGGAATGTAACACAGTGAATAAAATAATCATAGTCTTGATTTTATTTTTGTTAATCACAAAGAACAATGGAGGAAACACCTAATATATTTAGTTCAGACATGGGGATACTATCCATTCTCATTGCTTCTGGAGTCCACGTTTTCAAATTCATTTATCCCACAAAATTTACTTATAAACACAAATGCCAATGCCACAGTTCACTCTCTGCTTCTGTGTCCTCTCATAAATGTACTCATGAGTATGCACCAAGCAATAAGATATCCGAGTTGTTTGATATACATATTATCAATGAAGGCCCAGCGAGGTGGGAAGTCTGTCTTCTAATTCTAGCTCAATACTGTAAAAGATGGGCATCCTCATGGTGGGTGCTCATATATAATGTTCTCTCTCTTTTACTTCTTTTCGTTGGGAACTCTGTTGTTTAAAATGTAGTAGCACTAAAGTGTCAGCTGGTAACCCTAAGCACAGGAAGGCTAGGATGTGCCTTCCAGAGATGCAGGTGTGCTGAAGGAGCTGTGTTCAGGCTGAAGGAGCTGTGTTCAGGCTGAAGGAGCTCTGTTCAGGCATGAGTGACTGTGCTGTTGGCTATGAGTTCAATGTTAATGAGTCAACCTTGTCTATTAAACAAGGTGTCCCTAAGCAGAAACACATACATAAAATAGCGACATGCATTCATCAGTTGAAAATAATATTGTGACTAGAGGACCATAACCACACATTTCCTCCAGGATCCCATGCTACAGTATTCTGTAATTTTGGGCAACTTTATTGAAAATTGCCTTGAGCAACAAGAGTCAGCCATATGCCTGCCTATGCTCTTCAGTGAAGGAGGACACTCAGGAATGGAGACATATGTTTAGGGTTTTTTTTTTTTTGCCTTTACGTATTTAAAACTATTAAATAAGCATAATGTCAAGACAAGATAGCATCATTGCTGTCATAGAGATGCAAAGATGAGCATGGTTTTATTTAATTCATGAATGGGGAAACTGATGAGGAGTTACATTCAGTGCAGAGGATAACTTGAAGATCGGAACATCTACATGTTAGGAATATTGAAATGAATATGCAAATGAGGGAAAACAGACCCGTTTCTTTGAGGGAAAGCTGTCCATCCCTCTTTCAGAAAGAACCATTTGCATGTCTATAGACAAGAATTATGCTGGATTGCTATCTGTTAGCTACGATTCCCAGAGTCTTCACGGCTCCACAGGCGCAGCATCAGATAACACAGGAGCAGGGTTATAGACAAAGCATGTGTCCCAATGAAGCACACAGTTTTTCCTCCCACAATCTTCTAATAAATTTAATCAACCTACTCAGAGTGCGGAAGACTCAGATGCTGACTCCAGTGAACACCGACATGGAGTGTGGAGGCAGAGCCTGAAACATAGGTGTCTAGAGGAGTAGGGATGGCCAGGAAGATACACGGCCTTAGGGTCAACAGCATGGACAGTTGCCAGCTATCTGAGGAAGCACACTAAGATCTGCTCAAAACGCCCCTTTGGAACTGGCAACATGGTCGTCAGCAGTGACTTGGCATGGACAGTTCTTAAAAGGACACGGCAGGTACGAGTGGTATGAATAGGTGAAATGAGACAAGAGAGAAGATACTTTATGTCTTGATGTGACATCATGGATGTATAATTGATTACATCCCACCTTTGATTCTTTGACTTTTAGATCTTTTAAAATATTTTAAAATTACAGTTGCTATCTTGATAGATCTTTATGCCTAATTAATTTATCGGGAATAAATTCCTAGAATTAGGCTGAGTCCCTGAGCCTTTCAATACTTGGTTTGTTCTTTTTTATTAAAAAATTGGATCAATTTACACCCAGCGCTCAACTGTGGACAATGAGGCTTTGTTTGTTGGGACATGTGCGTCTGAAGCTATTGTGAGCCTGCGTTCTCTCTTTATTCCTTTGTGTTTGCCTGGGACAAAAACTCTGCAAACAAGAAGTTTGGTGTTGGGAGCTGATAACCGATGGCTCTATTTCTTATCAGTGATTACAAGTCCCAACGTCTAATTTGGTTATTTGGGACAGAATCAATTCTTTGCCTTGTTGGCATCCATCCATGTTAAATATGGGCAGACTGTTATCTTCCCTTTTGACTTGGGTTAGGTAGGCTCTGATTTAGCACCAGACATCCCCCCCCCCTTCGTCGTCTCTGTTTTCCTCACAGCATTCCATTTTGCTACAGCTTTTTTTCTCTTAGGCCATGACCACCCTCCCATACCCAAGAACAGCACTATTATCCTTGGAGGGATAGAGGGATTTTCTACCTTTATGTCCCTGAGGGATGGAGACCCACTGTGTTTTCAAAAATTATAGCTAATTTGCAATTCGTTCTGTTTTCACTTGTTATTTTATGCTTATTACCAATTGTCTTACCAGGTTTGTGGAACCTGGAAAATTTTTAAGGCAGACAATTGTTATTTTCTTTTATTTTCCAGTAGACTATGTTGGATTTTCCAAATTAATTTCCTTTTGCTGATTTATTTTGTTCTATCCTAATGAATTTCTTCAGGGTGGGAGGGGAATTTACATATCCAATAGGTTCGAATATAAAGTGATGCTACTGTATTTTCTCGATCGTCAGGCTGAGGCAAGCTTCAGTATGACTAGATGGCAGAATTATTAATTCATGGTTATATATGCTGGACATCTAAATCCAGGTACTTACATATGTTAGGTAAACACTCTACCACTGAACTATGTCTCAAGTCTGAGAAAATTAATTTAACTGCATAGCACAGAAGCACAAGAAGGTATCTCTCTCTCTCCATCTCTCCATTACGTCAGTGCTGTCATAGCGACTGATGTAGTGGCCTGGGGGAATCAGTGTGACCTAGATTATATGTTCTCTACTTACCAGTGGTCTAGCCATAGACAAGTTTGCTGAACTTCCCTGGACATCTTCTGTTTGTTTGGAGTGACAGTCTGGCTCCTTTGAGGCTGCCTACACATAAGCAACTTTGTGCAGAGCGGCTCAGACACTCAGAACATGACCTTTGACCTAAGAAGATGATGAGTCTTGAGAGCTGGTTTTGATTAGCTTTTCTGGACCTCATAGCACCTCTAATGTCACAGCCTCAGACTCAGCCCATACCCATCTTCATAGAAACCCCTTGGCATGGAAACCTTCGAGCTCTTAGTGAGCCTACTCCAAGAAGGAACAGCCTGACATATCTGATGCAGGAATTTCTCAATGGTTGTCAGGGACACTTCCTCAGATGTCCCTAAGCCCCCTCTTTGTGTGATTGTCTGTCTTGGAAGGGGCTTGTTTTCAGTGTCCTTCACCTTGCTGTGCAAGAAAGAGCCTTTTGACCCCTCTCCTGCACTTCTTCGTCATCTTTCCCTCCCTATTGTCAATCAGGAATCTGTCTCTCCCCCTTCCAAGTTGCGTCCACCCTCCCTAGGACAGTCAACTGAATCATGCCATCACATATCTGGCTCTGGATCTTCCTTACTTTATGTTTTTTCTACCCCTCCCTCACTTTTGCTTTTACTGACATTCAAGGGCCTTCAGGAGATCTTCCAACTTTAACTGTCCTGTCCAACCCCCTTTCTCCTTCAGCTTCATGACTAGGAGGTTTCACTGCTCACAAGAATGTTTTAGAGCCCAGAATTATAGTATTTAGACTCAAACATATGTTGGAAAAACAGTATGATTAAAAGTAACAAGCGTTTAGTTCTCTCCATAATATGTCTACATGACATATATAAAATCAAGTTTGCTGTTTAAAAATTACATTTCAACTATTAGTTAGCTTTCCTCACAGACAAAGAATTCTCAAAGTACAAAGTGATTAGAAAAATCCAGAGGCAGTGATAAGTTATTAAGTTGTAGAGAACCAAATGATATTAAAAGCAAATTTATTTTATCAGTATTACAGAATTATTTTATGACAAAATTAAAATTAGTGTTGGAGAAAGAATGTAAGTGTGTTTTAATATGGTTTGATAGAGTTTCAAAACTACACTGGCCTTTGACGATCAGGCACAGACTTGGAACTGCCTTTGTCTTTGCTCTCTGCTCCCCTTTGCACCAGCTACTCCCTGATATGTCTTTGCTCCTGTAGACTACAGCACCATCTATCTTTTGTTATCACTTAAGTCTGTGATAATTGATGATGTCTTCAATTTGCCACCCAACAAAGTTTAGCTGCTGAGATTACCTATTAGCAATCTAGTAAGAACTCGGGACTTTACATATAATGTGAATTCTCCTTATTATTAATTGGAGAGGACTGGTTTGTCCCAAGTACTTGTTGTCATTAAAAAGGGGAATGATGGGGTGCTCAGAGGTAGGCCTGAGTGTGGCCTATCTGGTTATCCCACCAAGGCACTCCGTGAGAACCCAAACATGACCTATTTAGGAAATCTGCACTAAGTCATATGACATGACACAGAGATATAGAGAAGACAAAGATAGGAAAGTAACCCTTAACAAGTGATCAGGCCCTTGACTTTGAACTCACGGGATGTCATGGCAACTTCCCCTTGTGCCTTCCATAGAAGATCGAAGGGACTATTGTTATGGAATAATCTTTTTGTACACTGTGAAAATGTGTCTTTGCCAAGGGTTCTTGAGTTGAGTGGCAGGTAGCTAGGCAGGAGGTATAGGTGGGACAGCCAGACACAGAGGATGCTGGGAAGAAGAGGAAAAGAGAGTCTAAGGATTCACAAACTAGACACAGAGGAAGCAGGACATATAGGAAATGAGGTTTTAAGTCATGGGCCATGTGGTAGAACTTAGATATGAAATATAGGATAATTTAAGTTGAAAGAGCTAGTTAGTAACCTGTCTAAGCTATCAAGTGAGTCTCTGTGTGGTTATTTGAGAGCTGGCCAGTGGTCCTGATGAAAAATTCCACCTACAGACTATGGTAGACAGGATTGGTTCTAACACAGTGAACTGGGTTTCTAAGTACCATGAGAATAATGATGGATGGGAAGGCACAAGTTCCAAGAAGGAGGCAGGATATGATCTCCCAGTGACAGGGAAATTCCCAAGAATCACAGTGGTCTTGGGGAAACTCAAGGAAAAGGACCCCAGTGTCCCCAAAACATTGGTACTATAGTGTCCAGCACAGCCTGGCAGTAGGCAAGTACCAAGCAATGTGTTCCTTTAATAAAAGACTGCTTCCCACAACCATGCACACGGTATTGTGGATTCAGAGCAGATAGTTCCTTTGAAAGATTTTCTATAAGTGTCCCATTTCATAATGAATGTTTAAAGAGCCATTTTTGGTCATTAAAGTAGAATTGAAACAAATTATATGGCAGATCTGTTACTTACACTCTCTGAGTATTAATAGCAAACAAAGACTAGAACTATCTCTTAAATATGTTATAATTATTTATTTGTATGTAGAGGAGGCACACATGCCATGACATATGTGGAAATGGAGGAAAATCAGTAGGGGTTCGTTTTCTGTTTCCACTGTGTGAATTCAGATTCTCAGGCTTGGCAGTAAGTGACTTTAACTACTGAGCCATTTTGTTGATACAGGATCATCTCTCTCGTTTAATTTTCTATATGAGGAGAAAGGTCAGAGAAGAAAATCTCCTGCTATGGGCTATAGAGTTGAGGAGTAGCCAAGCAGAGGACCTGAGCCCTGGCCTAAAGCTCCTGCCTCCTTACTCTGCAATGCCACCTCATTTGAATACTCTCTGTGATGTTCTAAAAACTTGAGACTTCTCTTTGGGGATGAGAAACCTCCCTGGGATTGTAGTCCTGGGGCATGCATCTCAGATCTGCCCTTTCCTCTGTCTCATAATGAGTATTTTCTCAGATCTTAAAGCCTATAACTTCTCATCTGCAAAATGGGAATACATATGACTACTTGATCAACTTAAAACAGAGTGACATGGATAATTGGGCAGTATTTTAAACAACTGTTCTAAAGTTAGAAATCAATATAATATGCCCATACCTATTTTGTTTTTTTTGGGCTCTGAGAGTGAACCAAGAACCTTCCACAAGTTAGGCAAGTGCTGTACTGCTGAGCTACATCCCCAAGCCCCACACATAGTTTCTTATATTTTATTTTGGCAAGTGAGGAAGTTTAGGCATGCTCATTAATTCTATTTGGTCCAATTAAATCTGTGTTCATTGTCTTGCTTACTATTATAACTTCCAAGCATCCTCTCCACAGATGCATGTGCCCTGTTCTCTTAATAATAACATGCGTCGAACCCGTTTTCCTTCTCCAAATGCCTTTTGGTAGTGGAACCACTGAGATCATACACTGTCTGAATTTAAGTGCCTTCTTGTTGCACATGTGAAAGGATTCCCTTGGAAAGTGGGTAAAGTGCCCTTTATTTAGTGTGACTGGGGGGAAAGGGCAGTCTTTCTTGAAGAGCGTTCTTGGAGAAGCAAGTTTACATACTTCCCCAAGAGCTGGAACATCACTGAGATTTCTTAATTGTGTTATTTTCTTGCTGTGCCCACACGAGGCTCAATCGCTTTTGCTTTCTGCTCTTGTCATTCTTTGCCACAGTGGCAGAGATGAATATCTTCTGCTCTATGGTTATTTTCCTGAGACGCTAAAAATATTGGGAGGAAATTGGTTTTTCTCTTCTGCCTTATCTTTGCATATGTATTCTGGGGGATCTCAGAGCAGCTCAGAGGGTGACCTCTGCTTTATTGTCATGGTAGAACCATGACAGAAGCACAAGCCACACAGAAAGAAAGCCCAGACTCTCTGCATACTGAATCTCTCCACAGCCCTGATCTCTGTGGCTGTATCTGCCTGAAAGTATCAATGGGGTGGTGAGAATGAACCCACTGGCCAATTTCAATTTATTCTCACCCTCTGGTTTGACATGGCCCCCTCCCCTGTAGCTAGCTGATTGATTTTCATGACTGATGGAGGTGACAGATATATTTTTGAAAATGATGTAATCCCTGATGAGACAAGAGATGGAGGATGTACGTGTGTGTGTGTGTGTGTGTGTGTGTGTGTGAGAGAGAGAGAGAGAGAGTGTGTTAGTGTGTGTGCATGTGTATGTGTGTGTGTGTGTGAGAGAGAGTGTGTGTTAGTGTGTGTGTGTGCTTGTGTGTGTGTATTGATATTATCAGTGTTGGGTAGTGCTCTCTGCAAATACCTCAGTTGTTGATTCAGGTATTGCGTTATTAGATGATTGGATGGGGGACTGAGTCCTTGTTGGGACACCTGGGTCTTGGTTTTGCTATTTTCTTGAGGAAGTTTAGTAACTCCTCTGAGATTCTTTTTTTCCAATTTTAAATCATTTGTTGTTTGAGATTCTCACACATGTATAGAATGAAATATGCTCATATATACTCTTCTTTTCTCCCCCCATTTTTCCCATATTTTTCAGCATATTTCCTTCCTAAATTCATGCTTTCTTTTTGATAGCCCCTTAAGTCTAACTATATATCATGAGTGTGGGACCATTTGCTGAGCCATGTAGCCTGCCAGTAGCCATCTCTATGATTCTCCCCCAGCAGCCATCAACTACCATGAGATCCTCAGTAAGGAGTAGAACCTGAAGATCATTTGCCCCATCTATGAGAGGATTTAAGCTAGCTTGGTCTTTTGTAGATCTTGTTCAGGCAGTCAGAGATGTCATGAGTTCATGAGATAGCTATTGGCATATCCAGAAGACAACATGTCACAGTTCTCCTCACTCCCCCAAGTTCTTTTATTCTTTATACTTCCTCTTCCAAGATCTTCTTTGAGTCTTGGCAGTAGATAGTTTGCTGATAAAGATGTCAGTTTAGGGCTGAGCTTCTTTTCCATTAAAAAATTAAGGCATCAAAGAGACATCTAATTACCTAATATCTTCTCTCACCTTTTCTTTCTTTCTTTCTTTTTCTTAATTGGAAAGAGCCCCCATAAATTTCAGGATGACCTTGAACTCCTGATTCTCCATAGTGCCAGAATTATGGGCATGTGCTACCTTATACATTTTCATGTACTGTTAGGGATCAAATCCAGGGCCTCGTGCACATTAGACAAGCACTCTGCCAATTTAGCAACACCTCCAGCCTCCAATCTGTAACTTCTTATTGAGGTTGGATTTTATCTAGCAACAGTGTTAGCATCTAAAAGACTATATTTCCCAAGACCTCATGCAGTTGAGTATGGGTATGTGGCTAAGTTTTTTTTTCTTTTTTAATCAATGAGCTATAAGCAGAGTGGGAACATTCTTTCTAAGGAGACAACAGTTACTTGTGGCCACTTACTGCTTTTATACCAATCCTTCTGCCTTAGAGATACGGACCTAAGGTGAATGAGTCTTGCCTACATCCTGGAGCAGGTGTAAGTCACTCAATGTTTTGTGCTGGATACCCTTGAGTGTTAAGTGGATACAAAGAGATTTTCATACTAAACCAGCTGGGTTGTCTCCAGCTTCAGATAAAAGTAAGGGAGGGCTGTGTCTCCCTTTCACTCAACAAGCACTTTTTGCAGTAGGTAAAGCCCTCAGCTCTTTAAGGATCTTCAGCTAATTCCACAGAAGAAGGGCGTTATTAAGGTTTTCTAGGAACAGCATTTTTTTTCTCTCTGATAGAGGTGGACTTTGATCAAGTTAAGCATGTGTGTCAGTGAATTCAGTCTTGTGGGCACAGTGAGAAGACAGCATGAGTGATAATGGTTAGATCACCTCAGTTGTGGGTGAATACATAGCGGATTGAGTGTTCTGAATGGGAAGGTTCACTGTAAGGCTGTGACAATGACCCAATCCAGTGTGCTGAGCTGTGCACTATTTACATAGACTTCTGTGGACTTCTCTGGTGGCCTTGGGTTTCTGAGGAAATTCAGCTTAGATTCTAGACCCTCTCACAGCCTGTAGTAATGAGGAGGAGAGGGCTGTGTCCCACTGCCCAGCTCCCAGCCGACAGCTAGCTTATACCTGAAATGACCACATGACAACTGTATTCATTTAAACTCTGCCTGGCCCATTATCACTAGCTTCTTCTTGGCTAACCCTCACATCTTAAACTAACCCATT
>JAQHUG010000077.1:2463481-2500269 GCA_028555095.1 Dicrostonyx torquatus
TCTATATGGATGCACACCTTCTTAGGCAGGGATGAAGGGGGGAGGGCCTTGGGCGTCCCACAGGGCAGGGTATCCTGCCCCCCTCTTAGGGAAACAGGGGGAGGGAAGAAGGGTGGTGGGGGAGCGGGAGGGCCTGGGACAAGGGGAGTAAATGTAAATTTCTCTTTTAACAATAAATACAAAAAAGAAAGAAGGAAAGAGAGAGACAAGGTGGGTAAAGAAAGCCTCTATTAGAAGAGACTTATATTCATCAAAATAGCATACACTTTCAGCTTAAACTGTTGCTTATTCATCTGCGGCTTCATTGTGTTCTGAGAGCACAGTTCCCAGTCCATGTGGGGCCGGTAGAAAGGATGCTGCTGGCAGTGGATTGGCACAGTCATTTCAGAAAGAACTGGAAATGTGTACCAAAAGCCCCAAAACGGTGTAGAGTAATCTAATATAGGAGAAAATTGCCATAAGCAATCAATCTAAACCAAGAATAGAGCTACATCGAGGGCAAGGTATGGGAGCAAAAATTGGAAGCAGACCTAAGTGCCTGAAAATGAGATAATGGTTCAGTAAATCATAGCTAGTCCACTTAGTGGAATATTATGTAGCTATTAAAATGGTAATTATAGATGCTATTGAGCAACATGGGAAATGCTTATGATAAAATGGCAAATAATCTAACCCAGAGACACTACTGAACATTCACAGTGATTAAAATCATGCAAAAATGTTCCTGTGTTTTCATAAATGGTATGGCTCCGGTAACAATATATATTCTGAATTTCTAGGTGGAGGCAGAGAGGGGAGAGAGACTTTCAACTTGCGAGCCATGCAGGGTTGCTCAGAGCAAGCTGATGGCAACCTCAATGGCAATCGAAGTCTCCTATCAATTTTAAGTTTCTTTTTAAAGATGTATTTATATGAGTGCTCTATCTGCATGCATGCCTTTATGCCAGAAGAGGGAATCAGATCGCACTACAGATAGTTGTGAGCCACCATGTGGGTGCTGGAAATTGAACTCAGGTCCTTTGGCAGAAGAAGAGTAAGTGCTCTTAATGAGTGAGCCATCTCTCCAGTCCTCAATTCTAAATTTCTTTAGCAAGTTTTAGTTTTCAGTGAATGTTGCAGAATCTATATTGCTTAAATTCACATATTTTTACATTTTTAATAGTTCCTTCAAAGCTGTATATTTTAAAGTCGATTGGGATTTAGGAAACACAATGTCCAGCAAGCTCATTAGATGAACTCTCTGGACTTGGTGAGAGTGCTGTACTGGAGAGTTGTGGACAGATACCAGCTTGAACCGGTGGAGGCTGAGAGGGTGGGGCATGTTTAGATAACTGTTTTAGGAGGGTTGGCTGTAAAATGGAGGTGTTCTACAGGTTCCTGGCTGCTGAAGGACATCTGGTTAAAATTCCTAACTTTACCTGTATTGTTTGAAATGTCAATATTGCTATATAAAGCCCGCATCCTTATAGGGAACACCAGATGAAATTCCTGGAATAAATGGAGCAAGATCCCTGAGAAGGTATGAAGCAGTTAATGTCTGGATAGTTCTGTAGTTTTCTTTTCTAGGATATAAAAGTGAAATCTTTTGACCAGTTTGTGTCTGCTAGTCTTCAAATTTAGTATCAGCAAAATGGGAATGGGGATATTGAGAATCAAGGAAACCGAGAAGCTGAGATAAACCAAAGGGCTGTGTGTTGTTAGGAATGGATCTTGGAAACATCCTCTGGTTTGTTGTTGTATTTCATAGAAGAATTTCATACTTTGTGCTAAGTGACCATGTCCTTTCATCTCCTTTTTCTTTTTCTTTTTTCCCTCTGCAAAATGATGAAGCAAATGCAGAAAGTATGTTAGAGCTGAGATCTGAGGAACTGCTGTGGGATATACAGAGCTGGTCGGGGCTAGCACAGGGGCAGCATGCAAAGGCGGCAGCCAAGGCACAGGAATTCTAGAGCTCTGAGGAGACCAGAAGTCCTGCGGTCCTCAGTGCAGGAAGTCTAGTGTCTAAAGCCATAATAAAAATGAGCACCACTGCTCCCTGTCCTGTTATTTCCTGGCTTGTTTTTAAAGAGTGCAAATGCCAGCCTCGGGTGGCTGCAGCAACTCTGAAACGATAAAATTATATTGTGACAAAGATGGGTTCCTTGTAGAAGAGGTCAAGTGTGAATTTGGGCATTTTTGTCTGAACTGGCTGAAATTTAAAGGTTAACTTGTCCTCCTACTGGGGACGTTAATAACTAAAAGCGGCAAATGGGAAGATAATTTAAATTTTTCACATTTGAGTTTTTATAAAATCTACCTGAAGCCTTATAATTAACATGCAATGACAATCTTTGTAACAAGAGATTTTTTTCCCTCAGCTTTTCTTTAAATGTGCAGTACTTAAATGGGCTCTGCTATTATAATTTTTCCATTGATTTATGGGCTTATTTTAGACATCCTCATAAGTAATTGGGAAATCATTTTATAAACAAAATGTGAAACTCAGATCCAACCCACTTATTATAAATATTTTAAATTAAAATGATAATGTGCCTAAAATCCAGATAAAGCTCCTTAGACAAAGGATATGGAACATAGAAATGCTTTCTACTGGTGCTTATTCAGTTCTGTCACTGTGGCCTTCCGTTTGTATTTCATTCCCTTGTTTCTATACCTGGATATGCACGATTGGACATGCAGTCTCTTGAAAACACATTCCGTATGCTCTAGATATGTTTAGTTGGAAATGAGAGGGATAGACATTCAGTTATTTGTGTGTGGGCTCATCATTATTGCCAATATAGCTTTGGACCTGTGTGTGATGGTATTTCCACAGAGGTTTATTAGAGGAAGGAAGACTCACTCTGTATGTGGCCTGTACCGTCCCTTAGACTGAGGTTCTGAACTGCATCAGAAAGAAAAACCAAGCAAGCAAGCTGAGTACAGTATTTTGTCTCTCTTTTGCTTCCTGTATGTGGATGCAATGTGACCCACCACCTCACAGTCCCTCCGCCATGCCTTCTCTGCCTTCCGTGCCGTGACTTCTGCTTTCTGAGTGTGGAGGCAATGTGCTGTTGTTTTCTTTTTTAATTGTTGCTTTTTTTTTTTTAAAGCTATGGCTAGCCTAGCCAGCCACTGCAACTTCGTAGCTACCAGCAGCAATTCGGCAGGAAAAGCTGCAGCCTGAGGAAATTCTGTTCCCTTAGGCCTCCCCACTCTTTCAAAGTTACAAAAAAACTTACCTAAATCTCTGCCCCTCTAAAGAACTCAAGATTCAAAGGTTGAGGTAGGATCCTGCTCCCCAGAGAGGCTGAATAACAAGCAGCTCACCTAGCTCACCTCCTCACATCTCCCAACTTCTCCAGCTTCTCCTCACCCCCCTTCTCCACCTGGCTCTTCCCAACAACTAACTTCCTTCAGGTCAGCTAGTTGCTGACTCAGCCTCTTGACTACATGTTGGGGACTGTGGACCCCCAGATCCTGAATTTCCTGTAAACAACTTGTCTTCCTATGCTTGCAGCTGCTCTGAGCATGAGACAGGGGAGTGATTTCTGTTGGGCTTACAGCTGAGAGTTGAAGTGTGGCCATTGGTCAGGGAGACCCTGTGTGAGCTGCCCGGGAACACAATAAAGGGGTGTTTTTAATTCAAGTTGGCATTCTTGGCGTTTTTGTTTAAAGGATGACCCATGTCTCTGTCTGTCTGTGTGTGTGTTTCTATCTCCAGCCCCTTGCATGACTTGGGAACCATCCAGTAGTGCAGGCGGTATTCTACAGGCGTGGATCGCAGTATACAGAGTACAGGCGGTACAGGACTGTAGTACACATAGTAGGACGGACATTACAACTGCAGGCACATTTTATTTAATCAAACATATCTTTGGATCATTAAACAAATGTTCCAGAGCATAGACAAAAGTAACACACCTTAAAATAATATTCTACAACAATGTGCCAACCAACTCACATTCCCTCTGCCTCGACTTCCCCACCATGACTTCAAACTTTGAGCCAAAGTCAAACCTTCCCTCCTTTTGTAACTTTTGCAGAAATTTGGTCACAGCAGTGTGAAAAGTAACTAATAACACTGATCATGACTGAAAATCTACTGGGAGTATTAAATTGAGTTATACAACATGAGCTAGCATGTGTATTTCATATGTAGACTCAGAAATGGGACCAGTTGTCTCATAGTGCATGTGGGAGAGGGAAGCAAGTTTGGATGCACACAAAAAGGTATGGGTTGTGTCTGTACAGAGTTTGAATTAACCCTATAATGCAGAGTACATATTTAGCCCTGAGAATAGATTCTGACTTGTTTTAATGATAGTTATCAATTCTCCTTTCATTGGTGACAAAGTCTTGATTCTGGTCTTGGTGACATGGACTAAGGCTGTTAGATAAAGATTGAATCTACAGAGAGAATCAGTGCTTTGTTGCTATTTGGCCCTCTCACACAGAGCCCTGATCTTCAGTGTTTGCCAATACCCTCAGTGTTAGTATCACCAGTGACTGATACCTTGACTGATATCAAGGTACTAGTGTAGAATAGAAGAATATAGCATTGGAAAGAGGTGTGTAGAGTTAGCACTTGTGAACAGTTACAGTTCACAATTCTTTATACCTATTAAATTTCCTTATGCAATGTGTAGTCTTATTTATAGTTTGTTTATGTAGAACCAGATTTGGGTTTAAACCCTTAAACTCTAGGCTCATTGCTTTGTCAACCCGGAAGTTGGCTTATTTAGCTTGTTCTTTCTTGAGCCTGTTTTTTCTAACTGCTATTCATCTATTAATTTGACAAACATGTAGTGAATGCCTGTCACGTATCAGCTACTTTCTTAAGCATTGACTATAACAGTGAATTAAATAAGGACTGTGGTATTAGCAAAATACTATTGCTAAGTGATATGAAAATCCAGGTAGAAGATATAAAATGATCAAAGGCTGTTAGTGGAAATGGAAAAGTTTGAAATAGTATGTATTCATTCTATAATCATAATTCTACAAACTAGAGGCTTTTTCTGAGCAGAGAATTGAATGACACTTCCGGCAGAGCATGCTGGCTTGAGGGAACAGCAATAGCAATGTGAGGAGTGGGTAGAAGGCACAAGCTCATTGTGTTTGTGGGGCATGAAGCTAGAGCAGAGATGTCAGTAGAGAATACGGCAAGGGGTGAGATTTGAAATGTCACTGAGACCCAGCTCTTGTACCTTTTGGACACTATGAAGACTTTGAATTTGAAGCCAAGTTAGAGGAAAACAGAGGAGGGCCATCTGCCTGCCAAAAGCCTCAGTGTCACCCGGGAACCTAGGAGGAGTGAAAATTCCAGTCTCTATTCTATACCAGTTATATCAGGAACTTTCAGTGTGGGACTAGCTACCTGTGTTCTAACACAAGAAGACTGCAGCTGGGTGCACTCTATCCACCTCCCCTCCAGTGTCAAGAGGACCATCTTCTCTATAGAATAAAACATTAATTTTCTCCATAGATCTTGGCACTGTTAGATATATGGAGAATTCTTAAAAAGAAAATAGTAGAACCAAGAGAGCTCCCAGATCCCATGACAGGTCAGATAAGGTTTGATGTGGTGATGTACACCGTGGATTCCACCATTTAGGAGGCAGAGGCAGTGGGATGTCTACGAGTTTAAGGCTAGATTGTAGCAAGTTTGAGAACAGCCAGAGCTAAACAGTGACACTCTATCTCAAAGAAAGAAAGAAAGAAAGGAAGGAAGGAAGGAAGGAAGGAAGGAAGGAAGAAAAGAATGAAAGAGACAGAAGAAAAAGAAAGAAAAGAAGAAAGAAAAAAGAGTAAAGGCTTGGCCAGATGTGGTGGGACAAATCTTTACTCCACACTCAGGAGATGAGGGCAGAGGGAGCTCTGTGAATTTTCAGCCATCAAGATCTATATTGTAAGAGTCTGTATCACAAACAAAACTAAAGAACAGCAACAAAACAAACAGAAAGCCCACATCAAATCTGTTTCTGATGCAAGGGTGATGGAGCACACACCTTCTCACAAGTCCTGCCACTAATGTCCATCTTAAAACCCTACCAGTGCATTCTCATAGTCACTTATGAGTGTGTCTGCTTCTCCCTAGGGTGTTTTTGTCTCCGATGCACCCACCATGATAATTTTTTTTAAAGTTCTCTCCGTTTGCTAGGAGTGTAGTAGAGAGAAGAATCCACACAGCACAAAGGCTTTATAACCTGTGTGTGACTGGTATGACTTGTTCAATAATACTTAATTTAAGCTATTAAATATTCTCAATTCTCCACCCACATGAGACTTTTGATTGCCCTTGCCATTATAAAGGAACACCAGGGTTTGTGTGCCATCTATACGATCGCAGTATGTAGGCCGCCTTTGGATGTCTGAATGGTCTGAACATGTGTAAAAGCAACCAAGTACAAGGTTAATGTAGCCTTGTATTACTGAAATCATCACTCAGTTTTACTAATTTCATAAGTAGCAATTTTAAGGGACCTTTTCAGCGTTAAGCCAAGGACATTCCTTAAAAGACCTTGACAGAGACCTCACTGGTAGCTAACAGTTACTTATGAGTTATGTATAGAAGTGCATTGTATGCAAGTACCTAGGAAGCCGGCGTGGACATTCGGCTCGCGGAAATCAGGGTGGTGGTGGTTTGCTAAGAGTAGGCAGTCGCATTCAGTGGGTGTGTGAGCTCCATGTGGGTCTCATTCTGGCCACAAGTCTAGACCTCACCACTCTCATTTTCTGTACAATGGGATCTTACCTAGTTTTACACAAAACTGCAAAACCCGAGGCTTCCAGAAAGAGATGTTATGAACTCTATATGCACTTCTGGAATCCTAGCCCATCCAAAACGAAGAATTATGGCTGTGTTTGTTCAACTATAGTCATCCAGGCACATTTCTAAACATATCTGTTATTCCTATTACAAGCAATTCCAGCAACAGAAGAAATAACAATTTTTCAGGGATTATAAGTTCATGTAATTGCACGTCAGAGGAAAATATGGATATTAAAGCCTCATAAGTGTTGAGATGCAGCACAGTTTTGCCTATTATTGTTTTCAATTTCTTGCTCATGAATTTCAGCTTAAAGTACATTCATTCCCCCCCCCACCATTTTGCCTTCTCGTTCATAGATTTCAGAAATAAAATTTACCATGACATGGAACTTAAGTATTTCTTGCTACTAAAATTCTCTACACTATAAACTGTTTATCTAAAAATTTACTTATGTCGTTGTCATTGCTCCTCTTGAGACGCGTGTACCTGTCTGTTTTTAATGTAGGCTTGTAAGCCTGTCTTTCTAAAGTTTGTCATTCTAGGCCCAGGACTTTGAGTGGCTTTTGTCTTACAGCTCTGTCATCTTAGAAGCACATGGTGATTCCAATGTCTTTTGTGACAGAGGAAGAGAGAAATAGGTAGGACACAGTGGCTCCTGGTTATCTGAAACCAGCAAGAAGTACCATTTGTGCTTATAGCACATTGGCATCAGCTGTCAGACAAACTGGGTTTCCCATTTCAGCTTTGTCTATGTCTCTTCTCAGGACTGAGTTGGGGATCATTGGGTAACCTACCAAACTGTGCTCATTCCCCACACCCCCAATTATAACAAAATGTCATAGTTACAGATTAAGCAGAACTTGCCATTTTCCAGCTGTGAAAAACAGAGTTTTAAAAACATGTGGCTATTCTCCAAATAAAATTGTGTGTCCTCCCAAAGACTTCGCTATATTTAGTCTGGAAGATGCCTCGCTGTATTTGATCGAACTCTAGGACATAAAATACATTGAAAGTTGCAATATTGGGATTTGTCTACTTCTCTCTGGTGTCAATCTAATAGAGCAAGTGCATGGGTTTTTTCCTAGCGACTCAATTTCAGATGGCTCCGGCAGCCTTCAAAACAGGAGACTTTTCAAAGACCTGGGATGCTCAAGGTCAGCTATAGCTGCTGGCCAACATTAATTCTGGTTGTGAAAGGCTGGTTTTGTCCTTCACATGAATTGCAAATAGAGACCACTGTCATTCTCGGATCCGTTCTCCCACTAGGGAGTTTGGTGGGGTATTTCCTGAACAGATTGCCTATTGCTACACTTGCTTTTCAATGCTATGCTGTGGAACTGAATCTGCCTTCAAGACAAAATCTGTGACTCAATCCTATCAGCAGATGGCTTTCAACACCTAGTCCTAGACTCGGATTTCATGAAGCCATCCTTGCTTTGATGATTGCAGAAATGACCGACCGGTAGAACACGGGGCAGAGGTTATGCTAGTGGTCACAGCTTAAAACAGTAAAAGAACACAGGTTGAGACCAGCACAGGAAGAACCAAGCATGAGAGTTCAGTCATCCCCTCAATGGACTTGTACCAGCAATAACATGTGATGAATATACATAGGATATCAGGATGTTGCCAAGCAACCTTTGAGGTTCATGATTTTTATTGGAGGTGAGCACTACAGGCTTAATATGACCATGTGACTTACCTCAACTCTTTGATCTCCACCTAGCAGTCTTCAAGGGCTTCTTAGTCGTTGTATCCCCAAACTGGTCAGTGTTTTCTTTGTCATGCAGCATTTTACCACTTGGCGTTTACTAGTTGAACCTTTTGACATAAGGATCCTCTGCAAGAGACCTGTCAATCTCTGAGCGTTGCCTCACCCAGAGTCGTATTGCTTCTTAGGCAGCCAGGGTCATCACCCACTGGAGCAGGCAGAATGCATGCCTCACACCCTGACCTAACCACAGGACGCTCAGAGGGGCCATTCTAGCTCTATCCTTGAGTCTTCGTCACAGCTGCACTTCCGCTCACTCCTGCTAACCCGCCTTCTCTCCATAGATGCTAACACCAAGGAAACCATGTGATAAACACACTTCTTGCTAATTTCCAGCCTACATCTCAGGGAATCTGCCATGTGAAAAAAATGTGAAATTGAAGTATTTTCACTTGTTGGTCATTTTGTTTCTTTTGAGTGGTTTTATTTTGGTTCTATTTGCCATGATCATCATCAAATTATAGAGAGCTTGAGAGTTAATTTGAAAGAAAAAAAGGTGCTTTTCCTTAAATAAATAGTCTCAATGTACCCACCACCAGATGGTAATAAATTCCATTTTTTTTTCACTTATTTCCCCCAACATTAGGGTTTATCTTCTTGGAGTTAGACTTTCTGTCCAGGAGAGATAAATTTTTCTTCCTGTTACCTCAGGTTATGAATATTAACTCCTCCCTGATACCATCAAAGATCTTGTAAAAGTGGCCTGGATGGCAGCTAGGTTACCGGCACAACTGTTTTGTTGAAGATTTTTCTGTCTGGCATTGTTTCTTGAATGAGCCTCCTCATGTCTCCATCATGGCTAAGATCAGACAACCACAAGGATGAGATCATGCCGGTAGTTCCCTTTCCAGGGGACAGAGACCCCAGCCACTTAGAGAGTATTTGTGATGTCAAACTCTGTGCATGGTGCTCCCCATATTTCTAAAGTTACTGATCCTAATTCATAGCCAACATTCTTGGTAGTAACTAAGTATATCCTGCTGTCAAGTACACTGTGAATTATATTAAACTTACACACTGATGCCTGCAGTCTCTAATCTTTCTTGTTTTCTGGATACATGCCCAGTAAATACATCAACACTTTATTTTGTGTCCACACATTTATATAAAGATTTGTGGATATATATAGTATAGGATTTTAAAGTAAAGTATATCAAATAAATAAAGAGTTGAAAACAAAGGAATTTTAATATTGTATTTACTTTATGAATCAAACCATAGCAATGCATTTTTATAGTCTCCATACCTGGCTAGGATCTGATATCTTGTAGAATTCTGACTTCCTGTTGATGGTAAGGAGATGTGTGGCTCTTTGCTCTCTCACCCCTAAGCATAATTTTATATTAGTTTCTTAAAGCTGTTGTAACAGATTACCACAAGTGTAGTATCTTAAAAAAATAAATAAATCTATTATATTATATGATAGTTACACATTATCTTTTAACTTTCTCAGGTCAGCGATTAGAAATAGCTTTCATTGAATTGACTTTCAGATGCTCTTGGGTTAAATCCACGTTTCTTCCGGTTCTAGCATCTAGAACTTACCCGAGTTCCTGCAAAGGCAGCAGGAGAGAACCTACACATCTTTCTCTGACTCTAACCTCTTCCCATTGCAAAGGTCTTTGTGATGACATTGGGTCACCCAGGTGGACACATTTTAAGATGTTTTTTATATATCAGTAGAATACCTCTTTTTTATTTTATTTTTTAATTTTTATTTTACATTCCAATCACAGTCCTCCCTCCTACCCCTCCTCTAGCCCCCCCATGCCTCCTCACCAGTTCACCCTCCTCCACTCCTCCCATAGGGTAAGGCTTCCCATGGTGAGTCAACAAAGCCTGGCACATTAAAGCTAAGGCAGGACCAAGCCCCTCCCCACTGCCTTAAGCAGAGCCTGATATCCCACCAGAGAGAATGGGTCCCGCAAAAGCTAGCTCATGCTCCAGGAAAAGATCCCACTGCCAGGGGCCCCTCAGATAGACCAAGCTACACAGCTGTCTCCCACATGCTGAGGGTCTATTTCGGTCCCATGGAGGTTCCACAGCTGTCAAGCTAAAGTTCCCTCAAGCTTGGTTCAGCTGTCTCTATAAGTTTCTCCATCATAATCTTGACCTCCCTTGCTGTATAGTCCCTCTTCCCTCTCTTCAACTGGACTCCCAGAGCTCGACCTGGTGCTTGACCTCTGCAGATATCTGCATCTGGTTCCATCAGTTACTGGATGAAGGTTTTATGATGGCAGTTTGGGTGTTTACCAATCCAATTACAGGGGAAGACCAGTTTGGGCTCTTTCTCTGCTACTGTTAGGAATCTTAGCTGGGGTCATCCTTTCGGCTTCCTGGGAATTTCCCTAGCACCAGGCTTCTCCCTAACCCATTAATGGCTCCCTCTATTAAGATATGACTTTCATTGCTCTCCCACTCTGTCCCTCCCTCAACTTGACCATCCTGTTCCCTCATATTCTCATCCTCCATTCTCTTCCCTCTCCTGCCTCCCCACCCTCTGTCCCCAGTTTCCCCAGGAGATCTTATCTAATTACTCTTCCTAGGGTGATCCGTGCATCCCTCTTAGGGTCTGCTTTGTTACCTAGCTTCTGTGGAGCTGTGGATTGTAGTCTGCTTATCCTTTGTTATGTATTTAGTATCCACTCATGAGTTAGCACATACTGTGTTTGTCTTTCTGAGTCTGGGTTACCTCACTCAGGATGACTCTTTCTAGTTTCATCCATTTGCCAGCCAATTTCATGATGTCATTGTTTTTTTTTTTTAACACTGAGTATTACTCCATTGTTTAAATGTACCACATTTTATTTATCTATTCTTTGGCTGAGGGGCATCTAGGCTGTTTCCAGTTTCTAGCTATTATGGAGAATGATGCTATGAACATTGTTGAGCAAGTGTCCTTGTGGCATGATTGTATATCCTTTGGGTATATGCCCAAGAGTATTACCACTAGATCTTGAGGTAGACTGATTCCTAATTTTGTGAGAAACTGCCATACTGATTCCCCAAAGTAGCTGTGCAAGGTTTCACTCCCACCAGCAGTGGAGGAGTGTTCCTCTTACTCCAGCATAAGCTGTCCTCAGTATTTTTGATCTTAGCCATTCTGACAGGTGGTATCTCAGAGTCGCTTTGATTTACCATGAGGTTGCCACACGTTCTGGTGGTTAGGATGTGGATGTCTTTAGAAGCTGCTGATGTGGGATAGAGGTCTCCCAGTGCCTGTCACTGTGGGACTCTATGAACTATGGAACCCATTTTCCCCCCAGTAGCATACATGCTTCTCAGGGGCTGTTTTGAGTCATTCCTGGTTCATCTGTTCTTTGACCATTGGCCTATGATCAGGCCTGTTCTCCTGTCACTTCAAGTCAGTTTTGCTTTCTAGTCTCATTATCCTCTTTAGTCAGCCTTTAGTTGCTGCTGGTTTCATCAACTGCTTCCTTTGTTCAGGATTGTGTCTTCCATAGAATACCAAGTGAAATGTGAGCTCTGCAAGCTCTAGAGGACCACCTCGAACCGTTCCCTCATACCAGTGCTGACAGAGACTGCTTTTTCCTTTCCCAACTGTTCAGACCCGAAATAACCACACAAAAACTCTATTAATTACAACACTATTTGGCCAATGGCTCAAGCATATTTCTAACTAGCTCTTATATCTTAGATTAACCCCTTTCTATTCATTTGTGTATTGCCACAATGCTGGGGCCTACCGGGTAAAGCTCCAAGTATCTGTCTTCTTTCCGCAACTACATGGCATCTCCCTGACTTCACCTGCTTTCTGTTATCTCTGTTCAGATCTCCCTCCTGGCTTTGCTCTGCTAAGTTATTGGCTGAAGCACCTTCATTCATTAGCCAACGGTAATAAAACATGTTCACAGCATATAGAGAGGAATCCCACATCACACCAGGAACCTGAAACACTAATCTAATTAATCTTTATCAATAAAATCTAGTCAGATATTGGGGTAAAAACCTGGAAGATGAGAGAACTGGGAACAGCCATCCAGTTTCTACCTGTCTCCTTGCATCCATAGGGGCTGAGATCCTGTCTGCACCCGACCTTATCTCTTCTTGTCTCCACCTCCCGAGTGCTGTGATTAAAGGCATGTGCCATCATTGCCTGGCTTCTTCTATGGTTCACTAGTGGCTGACTCTGCCCTCTGATATCCAGGCAAGCCTTCTTTGTCAGAACACAAACAAAATACCACACAACAGGTACCACTAGCAAACACTTTGCCATAGGCAATTGTTTAAGGTATCCAGATGATGAAAGGGTTGGAAGAGAGATCCCAAGGGGTGGAAATTCTCGTCGTGAGTCACTCACGTTTGCCCTCCCATGTCCCTCTGACTCACTGGGTACGCAATAGCTACGCCTGCTGAGACTTGCACCAGATTTTTTATGGTGTGTCTCATGGCGCAGTTTCTTTAACTTCTTCTCTTCTTCGCACACCGTAAAGCACAGCTGACTGATCTGTACATTCCTTGACAACTATAGTTCCATTTTCTCTATTTAGAAACAAACGTAATTACTTAAACTGGAGAAGACAGAGCCACTTTTGCAGAAAAGTCAAAACATGTATCAATACCCATCTCTACAATTATTTCTCAAGGTAAAAAAAATCCTCCCTGGCTTTTCTTAATAATGAAGAAGAGTCTCAACAGAAGGTGGCTATTTATGCAGTAATATGGACCAGTTCTTCACCTCACACCTGAGCTTCGCTTGGCCAGCTTGCCCCAGGAGTCAGGGAATCATGAAGACCGAATTCAAATTCTTCTGCAGCATAGGAAGACACTGAAGATTATATTTTTGTGAGGTGAATGTACCTAGACTAGTGTTATTGACTGTGCTACTTCTTAAAAACTACTACTGGACAAAATCACATGCCAAATTGAGTCTGTGAAGGACCATCAAGTAAATATTTTTAAGTTTTGTGACTCACGTGGCCTCTATCATAAAGAATTTGTTGAAATCTTAGCAAAAATTTATGCCCCAGTATATGTTAACTTTGGTCCCTGGGGTGTAATCTGCTCTTAACCAAGACATGTAATATTTGTGAAACTTTACATAATTCTAACTAACATTTTACTTCCAAGATATTATTAGAATTGAATGGAGATGCTGTGTATGATACTTAGTATAATACCTAAAACAAATATATGCTCTATCTGCCATTTGAGATATATAGGTTGTATAGATGTAAGGGTATATAGATGTAAGAATGAGATAATTGAGATAGGCAGAAAGAAAAAGAAAGTGAGAATAATCTTATTAAAAATATGTTGCATACCAAAATCCCAATTTTTAGAAGGGAATTCTCCCAAGCTAAAGGGATACTCAACAGAGTGAGTTGAGCAGCTGATTGAAGCTTTGTCACAGGTAGCAGAGCAAGCAGGGCTACACTTGCCCCTATGCTTCCTCAAAACTGGCCTCCGTGAAGTGATGAAGATCAATTTACATCTCAGAAGCAGAGGCCGTGGTGTTACCTGTGTCTTGACCCTGCCCCACTATGATAAAATACATCCACAGCTTTTTAAGAATTTGAACAAGAAGAAAAGTGAAATTGCATGAAAAATTGAAGCTCACCTTCCCCAAATCTCACTGTTGTGCCTGGTCACCCAGTGTATGGCTTGAATAGTGTGTTCATCATTTAGGATGAAATAGGTGAAAAATATGCAGGGTTTTTGACTATTTCCTGTAAGAAAGGAGATTGGCTCTGTGTGGGGATGCTTCACAATCATATGGAAGTGTCATTTAAGAATAGGTGTGTGTCATACCAGCCAATGGACCCTCATCGAAGCTCACTTTCTGTAGGCAGAGAGGTGAGATCCTGGTAAAGGTTTCTTTTCACCTGTGTTGCTAGACTGAGGTTTCAAGGGGTGACAGACAGTCACAGTCAAGCTAGAACCACCATGTTTTATATGTATCTAATGCCACAGGCTATTTCAGGGAATCAAGTCTTTGCCCTTGTGCACAAAAATAGCAATTCCACCTGTGTTAATTACTTTTCTCACCATTATGACAAAGTACCTATCTGAAACTTCTTGAAAGACAAAAGGTTTGATTTGGCTTCTTGTTTCAGAGGGTTTAAACCCTTGTTTACTTGGCCATGTGTTTGACCAGAATGTCCTAGTGTGGGAGTAATGTAGAAAAGGAGGCCTCTCACCTCACAGAAGGAAAGACACAATTTTCATGTTCATGTCCCTGGCCACTGCTTCCTCCAGTGAGGCTGAATCTTCTAACATTCCCAGAATCTTTCAAAAATAGTGCCACCACCCAGTACTACACATTTGACCAGGAGCCTGCAAGGGCCATTTTCTGTTCTAACTGTAGACCCACACTTGGCTTTCTTTTGTATGAGGAGCGGGCCACATCCCGCCTCCTGGCTAGCTTAACCCCCAAAATAACCACACAGAAATTGTATTAATTAAATTACTGCCTGACCCTTTATATCTAGTCTCTTCTTGGCCAACTCTCACATCTTGATCTAACCCATTTCTATTCTTGTAACACCACAAGGTCGTGGCTTACCGGGAAACATTCTAACCAGCGTCAGTCTCAGGCAGGAGCTTCATGGCGTCTGCCATACTGCCTTCTTCCTCCCAGAATTCAGTTCTGCCTTCCCTGCCTATCTAAGTTCTGCCCTATCAAAAGGCCAAGGCAGTTTCTTTATTCAACCAATGAAAGCAACACAAATACACAAGGACCTCCTATACCATTCTGTGACTGCTTACAGGAGTCTCATTCTCTCCATAATCCTCTGAGTATGTGGTGGACCCTCTGGTTTCTGACTCTAAACTCAAAGGGTTTTGGGAACAAAAAGGTCCAGGCTGTGGTTGAGAAACACAGAATGATTGGTATCAGAGCTGGAGAGTGTCAAGGATAATGGAGACAGAATATCTTTAATGTGTTTAGTTAAAAATCTTTTCTAGGGCTCTGGAGCAGTAAAGTAAGCTAGACTTCATAGTTAGGACTTTCAGTTGCTCAACCCAAGTCATATAGCATAAACCCCATTCTCTTCTGTCTTGATACCCTTTGATAGACCTCCTAGCCTGGCATTATCTATGGGACTGCTCTGTCAGTGTTCAGTGTATGTATATTTATGGGCGTTTGTGTAGTATATATGTGTCTGAGTCTGTGTGTGGGTGTGCTGGCTAGTTTCATCTCAACATAAGCTAGTGTCATCTGAGAGAAGAAATAACAATTGAGAAAATGTCCCCATAAGTTTCCAGGAAGCTTGCAATGAGATCATAACCTTAATTATGGCTTCTGTAGGAAACCCATGGCCAGCAAGTATATGTTCTTATAAACCATTTTAGGCTAGTCCTAATTTTCACTCTTCATTATATCTGTCTTGCTTCTCATGTTCTCTCTGTAGACTGCCTCCAAACTTTTCGGTGGCTCACTGAATACCAAATGGGTAATGTTCTTTCACGAATGGTTATTAACCAACTCTGACTCATAACTGCCATATTTCATAGCATCCAACCCCCAAATCTTAGTTTCCTATTATGGTCTGCTTTTCTCCTTTGCCTGCTGTTTTTCATAACACTTAGAGGTGAATTGCACCAAAGTAATGACAACTCCAAATACCATCCTGTAATAGTGTGTGCACTGGCTCAATTCTCTCAAAATGCTGCTTGGAATATGTCTTTTAGCTGATATGCCTTTAAAAAAATACTTAGTTTTTTTTCCTTTTTTTTTTGAGCAGTCTGAGCACCACAGTAAATGCAATAGTCTACTTGCAATATTAATAACCGATGTGGTTTTAACCTTATGTTCCTAATAAATGAATGCTCTGCCGTTTAAGGCTCTAGGATGAACAATAGCTGAGTGTTTCTATTGTCCTCTTAAAATGGAGCTTACTATATGTTGAATCACAACAGCACAACTTTTTATAGGTTGTGAATAGCATAAAGGCCCATCATGTTATTGCAGACTGTGCCAAGTGAATGGATAATGGTGAACCAATTATTATAAATAATGCCTTGTTTCCCTCTGGCCCCTGTGCAGATTTCAAAGAATGGGACTCTATTAAGGCTGGGAGATTAAATTAAGTGAGACATTGTTAGCACTGGTACCCAGCACCATGCTTGGCACATGTCATAACTTCACGCTGACTGAACCATGATCTCAGCAGCATCTCCATTCTGCAGAGGTCAATTTTGTTTTGTTGTTACTCATACTTTGTTTGCCATAATGAGTCTAACCCTGGGTTCTGGGTCAAGCCCGGCAGGGTGTGAGCCCAGGAAGTTTTATGTTGCTCCTAGAATGCTGCTGGATGGAGCTGGTTGCAATGAAACTAGAGAAAGGCAAGAGATTGGAACATTAGAGCAGAGACAGTGGGGCTAAGATTAGTCGGAGTGGAAAGGTGAGATTGGCTTTAGGATCTGGGCAGATCAGAGGATCCTACTGAAATATATATAGGAAGCATTCCCTAGTTAGGGTTCTGGAGACGTGTGTAGGTGAGCATGTCGGAGGTCCTGCTGGGTACTGAACTAATGTGCTCTTCAAGCTCTGATGGTCACAGTATCTTTGTGAAACAAGGTCTCCCAAGACACACATTCAGATGGTATAGCACCAAGTCTTGTCACTCGTTCCATTCCATAGAGTTTCACTAACTCTTTCTTGTGGGCCTTATTGAGATAAGGGTGGTGGGTTAAGGGTGCTCTGATTTCCAAGTTTTTGATTGGTTTTACTAATAATTATATGAGGTATTTTCCTGTGTATGAAATTGTTCTCTTTCCAGGCTTACATGTTTTAAAGCTAATAACTTTTGTTTCTATTTTTTTCTGTTTTGACCTTTCTTGTTTTGCTTGCTATTTAACACCCAGCTACTCACAAATGTAATTCTTTCCAACAGTGGGACCAAGGACCAGGGTGAGTGGGCAGCAGGAAGCAAATCTTAATAAAAATATATCTCTTATAGTTACAAGTCTACATGGAAGAAGTAATATTTCCTTTAAATCCAGCACCGCACAATTCAATGGCATACCCATGACAAGGTGCTCCTTGGCCTGAATTAGATTAGAATATTCTCCTATCTCAGAAAATATATTCTTCTTCCACCAGTGCCCAGGGGCATAGACGGTGTCTCTTGAAAATCATGGGTATCAAAGACTCAAGAAAATTTTATTTGTGTATATTTATAAAAGAAATAGCCAGTCCTTCAGTTAATAACCTCATTCCACTTCTGCTTTTCTTTACCCTTTCAAATGAATTTCTGGCCCTCCTGAATTTGTCTCGACCCATCATCAGTTGCCTGTATCTATCTGTGTATGTGGGTCATTTGAGAGGAATGTAATAGTTGGGTGAAATTGCCAAGCAAGAGAAAATGAGATAGGTAAAGACTTCTGACTCACCAGAGTCTAGGCAGTGATCTAACTCATGATGGAGATGATAGTAGGAAGGAAGGGGGAAAGAGCTAAGCACAATAGCTAGGAATACAGACATTAAGCATATGGCTCATGTTGGAGAGAGAGGGGCCAGTCAAGCACATCAAAGCAAAACTGCGGAGCTGTATTTAAGGATGGCATCAGTGGAAGTCCTTGCTTACTGGTAATACCTTAGAGGGAGGGACTAAAAGAAATGACCAGTTCTGCAGCCACAGTGCCCATGGCAGTCATTTTACAGAGTACGGGGAAGGGCAGAGTTCATATGGAATGGGTTAAGGACAAGAAAGTGGGGTTATCCTTATTTCATTCTTCTACCTGATTCAACTATGAAGGAGAATGGAGAGTTTGGAGAGATGTGGAGACACAAGATATAGGTTTTCAGGGCAGGGAAGATGTGGAGTTGTGTAAATACTCATGGGAAGAAGCCTATACAGAGGGAGTGATGAAAGACAGAAGTAGAAAGAGTAATAGATATAGGTGAAGATTTTTAATGAGACTGCAGGTAGGGGTCCAGGACCAAGGGAAATAATAACCTCTGTTTAATGGCAGCACAGAAGGAAATGGATGCAGTAGAGAGTCAGGCTTCCTGGAGGGGATAGTCACAACATCCTCTGGGGGCTGTCAAGGAGGATACAAGGTCATTTCTTGAAGTAGGGTGTAGAGGAGAATGATAAAGTTCTGAAAAGGCATCCCTGGAGAACAGGAGGAGGGCATACCCTAAAGGCTGGGAAAGGACTAACTCTTTAACCTTGGTGCCCTTTGCTGTCACTCAATGGCTTAGTTGGCACAGAGTCAAAGGAGGTGGCTTCCTTGGTTCACATAAGACATGACAAATTGAGTTAACCCCTTCAGTTGTAAAGTTCTAATTCCTGGATCATAGAAGTGAACTTATTTAGAAAAAGGCTCCTTGTGGATATAATTAATTTAAAATGAATACACAATAGGTTGAGCAGTAATCTAATGCTACTAGTGTCTTTATGGAAAAGGGAAATTTAGACATACAGACATATGCACGGTGAGAGGCTGGGGAAGACGAACACAGATTATCGAGGTGATGCTGCTGTAAGCCAAGAGATGAAGAGATGGTTTCCAAACCATCAGAGGCAAAGAAAGAGAGTTGGGAATTCTGTCTTACAGCCCTTAGAAGGAATCAAATCTGCTGCTACTTTGGCATTGAACTTCTGGCCTCACAAGCTGTGAGCCTATAACAATTGCCTGTGTGTAGTCCTCTATGCTTGTGGCTCTTCATCGAGGAAGCTCTGGAATTCTGATAGAAAGAAAGGAGTTGAGACATTTGTTTTGGTTTCCCCTTTTCCTGTCCAAAGAGAGAACCTACAGAAACATTTCAAGGATACAGTATTCTGGAGGAGAATACTGTATTTCTGGTAAAGAAAGAGAGACAAAAACAAACAAAAACACAAAAACAAAAACAAAACCCAGAAGGAAGAGAAAGGATGAGGTGTGGTATGGAAGTGGTTCTTGCTCCCTCAGTGGTAACTGTAATTAGACCAAAGGATCACAGCTTCTTAGAAGGTCTCCACTCTACCCACCCAGGATTTTCCAGTAAAGGTTAATCCTAGCCTCTGGGTCCTTGCTACAGTGATCATGGTGTTATGCCCCAGATTAGAGCTTCAGCTTAGATCAGAGCCAAGGTATTTGCGAATCACTGGTTCATGGAGGCCCTGGCTTTCATTTACATATGATAACCACAGATCCTCAGAGGGACTTTCAAATGATCTGAGCCCTGGGCCTCTTCAAAGGACTGCATAACTAGTATGGATTTAATGGGCTACTCACCCCATGATTCAGCTTTTCCTTGGTTCTGGCACTCGGAGAGTTCGCTCATTAGCTTCGAGAGGCAGCTTTTTAATGACATAAAATACTAGGAAAAGCATGTTGTGGTTTCAAAAGTTACTGTGATTAAAATCGTATGGACAGCTGCTGTTCAGATGAGTGTCGCCCAGTGTGGATGAAAACATGCTTTCTGTCAGGGAGCCACTGGGCTGTGAATCCTGTTTACTGTATAGAAGATCTCTCCACTTCTCTGCAGTCTTCAAAGTAGTGTGTGCATAGACAGAATGGATAGAAAAATCTATTTCTTAAAAAAAAATTCTAATTTAAAGAATAACTTTTTTCTTCATTGAAGAAAATTTGAAAAATACATTTAAGCAAATATCCTTTTTAAAAAGCAGATAATCTCTCGAGTTTTAACATTCAGGGTGTGTATCCATCTGGTGTCTTCTTCCCTATGCATACATATATATGCATACATTTACTAAATTGGAGTCCTACTGTAAATACAGTGTTCAAACTTGCTGTAGTTAACATATCCTGACTACAGTCCTATGCTATGGTGCTACTCTTTCAGTGGTTCACCATGTGGGTTATCATAATTTATGTAATTCATCTCATTTGGAAACTTAGATTGATTTTCAGGTTTGCACTATTAAAGCTGATTCAATGTACAGTTTTCAATATGTAATTGTTTTTTTTTTTTTAAAACAGCCCGAGGCTTCTGGATTTGCACCTTTTTTACAAATAAAGGTCAGTCAGGTAGTGGCATCTAGGGGCCGAGGGCTGTCATACTCCTGCCTCTCTAACTGCCTTCTCTGTGCACTAAATACAAGGTCCTTGGAGGAGGTCATTGTCTGATCTTTTCTTGAGCAACCTTGGAAGAGAGTTCATAGCAACAGAATAGCCTTTGAAAATGGCTGTGCAGAAAATGGGCCTAAGTGCTGAGTGCAATTAGAAGGAGGTGCAGTTTGAGGGGGTGGTGCTCAGGCACTGGACAGTATCCTCCCCAATGAGCTGGGACTGTGTGACTCACGGGAGAAAGGGGTGCGCTCGGGTGTTTCTGCTCCCCCTTTCCCATCCTCCCAAGATGGAAAATTTATAAGCTGTTCTCGGTGACAGTTGTGCAAAATGAAAAGCTCTGTGAATGTGTGGAGAATAGATTATCCTGACTGCTGTTAAGCGTTTGACAAATTGGGAGTTTTGTCATACATCAAAGAACAATAGAGGGAGAATAAGGAGCGATGTGCATCATATAAATACAACATACCTGATGCTTCCCAGCGTCATTTATCTTCCTGGGTGGTGGGGCTCAGGAGGGCACTGGGAGACAAGTGGGAAGAGGGAGCTCAGTGACCCCAGGAGCCTTTGGAAACCAACCCGTGATCAAGATCAAGGTGTGCCTTCAGGATACACCAAGCCATTTGGGGGCTTTCTCCTTGTGATTTCTTAAACTAGGGAGAAGTCTTGTGAGTCAGATAAAGAAGGGAGTCTGTGAAGCTACTTATGGGCCAAGCAAGAGTCTTATATACTCTAGCATTTAGAGGAAATGGAGATTGATCTGCGTGCAGTCTGATAGAGCTATGTCCAGATGTAGATACAATGGGGAGGTGGATGGATGGCTGAGAGGCAGGTCTGTTCCTTTTTTTCCCCCTCCCAGCCACAGCTTCTGCTATCCTTAGCAGAAGGAACGCAAAACTCCAGGGCGCTGCAGTTCAGTCTCCGGACTCAGAAGAAGAAGAGCTTGCGTAGAATGTACAGTGGCTTCCATTCCAGATGGCAGACATGGCCCTTATGTATACCTTAGAGAAATCCGTAGAGACGGCTAGGGGAGGAAGCAGGCGTGAAGGCTGGGCAGGTTGCAGGAGAGGTGGGGAAGGACTTGAGAGCAGATCTTCACATCCCTTTAGCAAAGGGGCAGCCTTTGGCATCCAGGAGACTCGACCTCTTCAAGCCTCAGTTTTGTGGATGGACTGTTGGTGCTTGTTAAAAGATGAACCCATAGAGCGTGTCTTATGGGGATCACGGAAAGGCTCTAAATCTAATTGCAGTGATGGGCACACAGCTCTGTGAAGGTACTAAAAAGCACCGAATCACACAGTTCCAACGACTGAATTCTATGACATGTGGATTATGTCTCAGTAAAGGTACTGTTCTTCCTAACCCAAGAGAAGGAGGCAAAATGTGTCTGGCACACGGCATGGGGAACTTATTTATATAGACGAGTTTCTTCCCATCCCACAGATGCCTGTGGAAAAGGTTGACAAGCCCTCAGTTCTCAGCGTTCCAAGTTCAAGTCTTTATATTCTGCTCCTTCAAATGTTGTCTTCTTTCCAAAAAGCAGACACCCAGCCTTCATTTAAGCCCAAAGTGCTTACCACAATGACATTCATAGTTGGATAATTGTGTTCCAGAAACATTGGGGTTGTGAGCTAACAGCCCAGTTTCCATCAATCCAATTCCTTCCCTGTGTCTTAAGAGATCATTCTTATATATCTGTGTGTCTATGTTGCGTCTGCATACCATATTGCAAAAGAATTTGCTAGAAGAAGAAAAAAAGTGGTGGAAAAGAAGTCATTTCTGCTGTGGAACGCAGATTTTTCTTGTAGTAATTGAAGCCTGCTTCCCACTGCCTGTCTGAATTCTGGCGTCTGTTGAGGCTTGGATGCCTGGAGTCAAATGGAATAAGTGCCTCTTTGGAGAACAGCTCCTGGAGGCCACTGTGTATTTGTCACATGTCAGTGGCATCTGCATATGGCTGTGAAGTGTATATTTAAAAATGTGCTCACACTTGACTGCACCCGTGTCCTGCTCCAAATGTGTTTATCGAATTGTCCATCACAGGCCCATCCTGAAGGTTTGGGGGATTAGGGGCTGGCTGACCCATTCACCTTTGTCTTCCAGCCTGAAGCCTCCTAAAGCGTTGAATGTCCCCTGGTCACCCTTGTGACTTCCTCCTCCTCCCTGTAGGATTCAGTTTCTCTCGTCTGGTTACCCGGCTCTGGAGATGGATTTGTTACCTTGGTAGAAGGAAACAGAAAGCCACAGCTACTATAGTGGCCCACAGAAGGGTAACCAGGGGGTGAGCATAGAGTTTCGAGCCAGCAGACTTGTTTTTGAGTACTGGTTGAGTCACTTAGCAGTCATGTGACACTAGGTATATCTAATAGTTTCTCTTGGCCTCAAACATAAAAACAAGGCCTTAGATTACTCAAAGACCCAAAATTTATGATTTAAAATATTGAAAATGATGGATTTCATAGTCCCCTTTGTGAGCTTATCTCGGTGATCTAAAGACCTCCAGTGGGCTCCACATTTTAAAAATCCCAACAACTTCCAATAGTCCCCTTTAACACATGTGCATTGTTTTTGAAGCACACACAAGATCCAAACTGTAGCCCCAACTCTATAGTAAACTCTGAAATCCTTCCCAATAGCAAGTTGAAAACATTGACCCCCAACTTCTCCCACTGTGAAAGGTCCTGACCCCATTCCACTGAGGTGAGCAGGTTGTAGCTGTTCCTTCCTGTGTAGAAAAATCAGAGTGCTGCTTTCAGAAGGTTTTCTCCTAAATGTCTTTTTCACATGGAGGCGTTCTTTTTCTGGATTGTTTTCTTGGCAGTGAAAACAATGGCATCACCTGACAAGACACCTCTCTGAGCTCCAAGTGACAGTCCCAGCCCAGATGTGACCTTCAGCCACATCAACACAAGCACAAGGCATGTGAGGGAATGAGACTTATTGGAAATATATTCCTTCCTCTAGTCCCAACTTCCCCAGCCTTGATCCAATATCCAGGTTACCCTAGTGATCCTTCCCAGTCGACATCCCGAATACTACAGAGTAGAAAAACCATCCATGCTGGATCTTCCTGTCACCATTATCAAATGAGCCTTTAACTGTTGCTTTAGCATTGTGATGCACTGAATGTCTGTATCTACCCACCCCTGCCCTCAATTCCCATGCTGAAGCCCCTTACCCCAGTGTGATGTTATTTGGAGGTTGAACCTTTAGGGAGAAATAGAATTAGGAGGGGTCATGAGAGTAGGACCTCTGTGATGGAATTAATACCTTTCTCAAAACATAGAAAGACACCAGAACCAGATTCCCCCACCTGTCTCTTTCGTCCTACACACACCAAGGCAATGGCATCGGAGTGCATAGCAAGAAGGCAATGGTCTGCGAGCCAGGAAGATCAATCAGCCTTGCCATGCCAGTGTCGTGACCTTGAACTTTCAGCCTTTAAAATGATTAGAAAATAATTGTGTTACTATTTTAAGCATTCAGATACAGTGTTTTATTAGAACAGTCGCATGTGCATCTGCCAAGCACCAGAGGTGCAGACCTACCCAGACTTAGTTGGCATCTTGCTAATCACAGAGGGAGTCTGCAGGGTGTGATCTGGTCATAGCAAACAACCTTCTAAGAGAAAAGTGTGGTTCAAACTGGCAATCCTTGGTAGACTGGAGTTAGCTTCTCTCTCTTCGAGTGGTCACTGGGATATGCCCTATCTGGGATAAGGATTGGGCCGAGTTAACAGGCAGCTGGCTTGTGGAGGTGGGGGAATGGGATAAATGTGTGCCGCACTTCCGTGTCTGTGAGTGGTAGGCGTAGTGTAGAGGGAATTCAGGAATGAAGGCACACAGTTGCTCTGGAAAGACTCGCCCAGTGCCCTTCTGCCTTCCCCCTCCTCTGCCATGTGAACATCTCTGAATTGTTCATCCTCAGTCAGTCTCCTTTCTCCCACCCTGCACCAAATCAGAGCTATTATCCGAGGACAATGGGGACCCATGGTCTTTTTCATTCTGCAGCAGAGCGGCAAAGCTGACAACATGGGTATTTATATCACGCTCTGGCTTTCCAGAGGCCTCACATTCACTAATGAATTAACCCTCCCTAACAATGGTCCCTTTATGAGGGAGGCATCACAGTGTGTACATCAAACAAGGGCACCAAGGCAGTGGCTGAGGCTTCTCCTGATGCATGAGATAGCCAGCCGTGGCCACTTTAAGGTCAGATGAGGCATGTTGTGCCAGACACAGAGAATGGGACAAGGAACTTGGACCTGGGTGGGAGTGAACCCTGTGGTTATTTCTTGGAAGGATGGAATTGTACTTGAAGTCTCTGCTTCTCATTGATAAAACTGGGAAAGGAAGGAATCTAATCAATGTGTAGGACTTTTGTGAAGATTCAGTAACAAGCGTTGTGGATGTTGGTTAAAGATGCGTTACATTCTTTGATTCTTTGGGATATTTGTTTAATCATGCAGACATGTTGCATTCTTTTATGCGGCATTTGTTTAATTCTGTGAAGCTGTGTTACTTTGCCTGTCTAAAACACCTGATTGGTCTAAGAAAGCCCTGAATAGACAATGGCAAGTCAGGAGCACGGATAGGTGAGGCTGTCAGGCAGAGAGAATAAATAGGAGGAGAAATCTGGGAGGAGCAAGATCTAGGAGGAAGAGAAGGAAGACTCCAGTGTCCAACCACCCAGCTGCACAGCAAGCCACGGAGTAAGAAGGAAAGAAAGGTATATAGACTAAAGAAAGGTAAAAGCCCACAGGCAAAAGGTCGACAGGATAATTTAAGTTAAGGAGAACTGGCTAGAAAGAAGCCAAACTAAGACCGAGTACTCATACCTAATTATAAGCCTCCATCTATTTATTTGGGAGCTGGGTGATACACACATGGGGCATTTCCTCAACTGTGACACATGCATAGGCATGCTATTAATGTGGGTGCCAGAAAGATCTGCCTTATATTGAGGGTGAAGGGCAGAGGGCAAAGAGAGAACCCTCAAAATTTCCTGGAAGATGCTGAAGTAAAAGTAAACACCTATAAACCTCTCAGACCCAAGACCGTTGGGTCCCTTTCTCTGAACTCCAAGCTTCATGGAGCCAATGTTTTCCCAAATGTTACTTAGCACCAGGTGCTCTTACTCTCACTCTGGCCTTAATGGTCCAGACATGCTCAGGTTCATTCTTTTATTCATCTGTCTATTCATCTACTTAACTCTATTTTTGTGTGCATGGCGGAATACTTTATTCTACGAAGAATAAGAATTATTGATAGGCGAATTAAAAAAAATCAAGATTTCAAGATGCTGACCTGCAGAGAGCTCTTCCTGTAGGTTGTGAATCTTGGAATTTTTCAAATATATGAAATGCATTTGTGTCAACTTGTGATGGTCAATCTTTATTGTTAACTTGACTGGAGACATTCCTCTGGATGTATCTGTGAGGTAGGAAGACCGACACTGGATGTAGCTGCCACTGTCACATAGGTTGAGGTCCTAGAATAAATAAAAAGAGGGAAAAGAACTCCATTACTCATTTCTTTCGACTTTCTGACTTCATGCACAACGTGACCAGTTGCTTCATGCTTCTGTTGCCACAACTAGAGTCACTGAACATGCTATGTCTGCCCTGCCATAATGGGCCACACCCTCAGTCTGGGGATCACTTAGAGTGATTTTCATTTGGTATTTTGTCACAGCAAGAGAGAAGTACCTAAGCTTTTACTCATGATTGGTGAGACAGCCATAATCTCCCCTTCTATAATCAAATCTTTACCTAAGAAGTTCCTTATACCCTCCTTGTACCTACTACCCACAGCTATTTTCATTGTTCTAACATATGCAAACATAAAGTATGCCTTCTTAACTATTACTCTATGCACATTTTAATCGCAATAAGTGCTTTCTTAATGAGGTGTAGTCACCAGCAACATCCATCTCCATAACTCTCTTCATTGTGCAGAACTGAGACTGTACACACTCAATAAAAATTCGGCAACCTCTGCTCCCTGCCAGCCTATGCTAACCATTGTTTTTCCTGACTATGATGATTTTCACTATTCTAGGTACCTCATGTCTGTGGAATCATGGAGTCTTTTTCTCTCTGTAACTAGCTTGTTTCACTTAGCATTTACCTTCAAGGTCAACCTGTATTACCATATAATTTAGAATTCCCTCCCTATGCATATGTCACATCTTTCTTCCCATCCATCTCTCTGATGGCACCTGAGTTGCTTCCACAGTTTAGTTATTGTAGATAATACTTTTGTGAATGTATTTCTGTTCAGGGACTACTTTTTATTCCAACAGGATGACTCTGGCTGATGGATATTTGTGGCAACCGATCACAGTGCTGCTCCGTGGAAGGTACTCTTAAAGCAGAGGAGGCAGAAATAGCTAAGTTGTAATAGTTAAGCAACCACGTATATACGGCATAAAGATTCATCATGCTTGGGGAGAGAGGAGAGAGCCAAGGGGATGGGACACCAGTTCAGAGTTCTCAATCTCAAGCTAGTTATTTAGCTGTTTTGAGCCTTCTTTTTGGTACTTATGAAAGTAGGATTGTGCTTTTGTCCCATCTGCTCATTGCATATCTGTTGCATGTGCAGTTGAATGAGAGAATGCAGTGAACATATTTCATCAAACAAAAGGCATTAAGTGAATGACAGTTGTCATTCCCTCAAGGGCCTGGCACATAACACATGCCCAACAAATGTTGCTGGAATTAATAACCATTTGCTTAAATTTGCATGTAGCAGCCTTTGGGATTCTGATTCTCTTGTCCCTAGATTGGACTTTCTGTGGACTCTCCTTTGCAGGGATGGCCTGATTATACCAGCTCTGTTAAGTTCAACCAGGTGTACACATCTCGGTGTGTGACTGTGTGACCCAAGAGAACAATGTCATTGGTCTTTGGATAAACTAGGCCTCTCAGGAAAGCAAAGGCAAAATAGTGGGTGTCACAAAGAGTTTGGGAACACTGGTGTCCAGAGAAGACTCCAGGGGACATATATTATGCACTAAGTAGGCATGTCTCAATTTTCAATGTACATAAGAATGACTGAGGATGTTGTGAAATATAGACTATGGTTCGAGTGGAGCCTGATATATTCTTTATTTCTGTTTCCCTCTTTTGGTGATATGATTGAGTACAATCTACCAAACATATAACACACATCAAGAGCTCATCCTGTCTGCAAGGCTGATTAGAGAGCTGGAACACAGGGAGATTCCTGGTCCATACAACACATCAGTGATGTTCTGTGCTCCTGTCTAAGGGGAAACAGACTTCTTTCCCTGTATCCACATGATTCTCCATAATGCTAGGTGCCCTATCAACTGTGTCTTAGGCCAGAAGACTAGTCTTAATGTTCTTCTTTCTATTGTTCTCTGAAAGGCTTGGCCATTTAAGTCAATGTTTCACAGACTTTTACACAAGCATACTTTGTTCCAAGGTCTGAAGCATATTTGGATAAGACAGTGATAAATGTGTTAAAATTGAAGCTGGACGTCAGTGGCTGCAGCTGAGGTGTTAGCTCATCTGTGAGGACTCATCTAGCCCTTGACCTTCTGTAGAGGCTGAGATGTGAGTAAATTGACACCCATGGGACCTTGCAGGAGCTGAAGATGCAGTGTCTCTCATTCTGGAGCTCATGAGCAGAACCTGGCTTTTCAGATCAGAGATATAAGGTCTTACCTGGGTTTTTGAATCCCTGTCTCCCCCAAACATGGTCAAAGCTCTCCCTACTGCAGGCTGGGTCTTGAAGGTCACTCCTGGTGTGAGGCATGAAAGGACTAGGCAGTTTCTGTTCAGGCCTAGCTCTGATCAATTGGCACATCTTTACTAGCTACAAAGAAGGTATAATGAAATGCTTTTTTTTTTGATGCAAAAGCACGAGGTTTAATTTGATGACGTTCACAAACGGGCTTGCTCTCCAGTGACTCGGGACTGAACAGAGCAAGCCCCAATCTACAATTTTAGGTGATATTTATAGTAAAAGATCACGAGCAAAATTCTTTATAGCCAGACTTTCTTTGGACTGCCAACTCCCAACTATTAACACAGAGACGTTTTATTAATTATGAAAGCTTGACTTTAGCTCAGTCTTGTTCCCAACTAGCTCTTAAAACTTAAATTAGCCCATTTCTATTCATGTACATTCTGCCTTGTGACTCATCTTTCCTCCTTACTGTACATCTGACTTCCTCAGCACCTTATTGGCAAATCTAGCCTCTTTGATTTTTTTTCCCCAAGTTCCTCTCTCCTCTGAAGTCCTGTATATCCTCTCCTGCCTTGCTATTGGCCATGCAGTTCTTTATTAAACCAATCAGAAGGCACCTTAGTAGAGACACATCTTCAGTGTACAAAAAGATTGTTCCACAATGTATCTTTTTTTAAATAATTTTTTATTTCTTTTAGTGTCGCTGCCCACTATATCTATAATAGGATTCTTAAAGGACTCCTTGAGCCTCTATCCATTCTTATAGCACTTGGTCCCCACCTTAATCCCTAAGTGGCATTACCATGCCTACACTTCTGTGACACACACAGAGAAAGATGATTAGAGGATTAGAAAGATGATTAGATAGATAGATAGATAGATGGATGGATAGATAGATAAACAGATAGATAACCCCTCTCTGATTACCTCTCTTTACCTTGACTGCATTCATGCTGGTTACTATCTACTGTTGACAGTTTGCTCTCTTCCACAGCAATGCTCTGAACTAGGTTTTATCCCAGAACCTGATTGAGTTGCTTTCTGAGCACCCAGCAAACTTCATCGTGGGTAGGAGTTCTTTTACCCATGCCAAGGCAGCCATGGTAGTTAGGAGAATACACAACATAATGTGTTCTGGGTAGAGAAGGAAGAGCTGGTCAATGAAGGCCAGGTCAGTAGAATATCCTAGGAGACAAGGAAAGTTGGGTCATCCCTCTTGCCCCTCTTCCCACCTTCCCAACTCTACCTTCTAACAGGCTTATTTTGAGCAGCTGTTGAACTTTGAAAGGATCATCGGGACAATGGACTTAGTGGGTTTTAGTGAGTACTCTTGTGGAAACAGTATCCTTTACCCAGCACTTTTCCCTAACTGAGTCATGAGGGGCTTCCTGATCAGTGTGGACCCTACAGATAGGAAGGAGGAGAAAGCACAGGGACAAGGTGGCCTTTGCTGTGTGACACGAGGTAGCAGAAAGGGGCACAGGAAGAAAAAAAGTCAGGGTTTATCTTCTTACCTAGTGTATCTTAATTTGAGTTTTTCTGTAGTGACTTTGATGTTTAAATGCCTTTGTTCCTGTAGGGCTTCTGTAAAGCTTCAGGAGAAGCCCTCTTTCTATTCTCTGTTGTTTTCCATCTTCCTCCTCCATCAGCATAGACACTCACCTTGGTGCAGGGCAGCAATACTTGTTGATGGGCTCATTCGTTTAGATTCCAGAGAGAGGAAAGAACCGGGGAGTCTTTCCTGCCTTCTCTCTCTTCCAGGAATGCCCAGTTGACCCTGTATGATCAGGACAGATAACACAGCAGGATGGACTGCCCTGGGACGTTATAACCTCTATTTGATTAGCTAGACGTCGGAATTACCCAGTTTTAATGAGCTTTAAACCATTCCAAGAAAACTGATTTCTCGTCCTGTGGCTGATTGGAGCTCTGGACTTGGCCAGTTCCCTCCCTTCCCCTGCCCCACATCCGCTATCCTACCTTGCTGATACATCTTGTGTGTTTTCCTCTACACTGATCTCTCTCTGAATTTGTGTACAGCATTTATCTATTTCCCTTTTTAAACATTTTTGTTTGTTTATTGAGACAGTGTTTGATTATGTAGCCCAAGCTGATATTGGGCTCTTTTTTTAAAAAAATCATATTACAGTTCACTTTCATTTGAGATTAAAAAACCAGAAAAGCATTTTATGTACTGACTGAACTATATTATCTTAGATCATACAATGTGAGCTGTGCCTATTCTTAGCTATGTCACTGTGCCTTGGCCACCCCATAAGTATAATGGAGGCATTACTAACTAGCATCCATATTTTGTCATTAGCACTGAGTGCAAGAATATATGTAACACTCTTGACCAGGGTCTTACCCCCTGGTAAGCCCTGAATAGTGGACAGCCTATATTATTACTATTTTCATAATTCTTATTCACAGGTGGCTCTTCTGAGAGTTCTTTAAGGGCAATTTGATAGTACACAGGTGTTATCTGAAATCCTCTTTCTCTCCTTCTCGAATCAGTAGGAGCCTGAAAGGGGAGTTTGTCTGTTGCATATGACTTGAAGGATAGCAGAATATGCAATCATTATATACAAAGAAGCAAAAACTTTAAAGACAGAGAAGGAACTGCCAAGTGTGAGCAGTACATTCAAAATCGTAGAAGAAACCAGCCAGTAGACCATGTTTCTCTCTCTCTCTCTCTCTCTCTCTCTCTCTCTCTCTCTCTCTCTCTCTCACACACACACACACACACACACACACACACACACTATGAGGTGATTGACTAAATGGGAATGAATGACTGTGGGATGGGGAAGACACCAAACAGCAGAGCCTGTAACAAGGCCTGGGCCTGTTATTCTAGCATCAAGGAATCTGTGTTTTATTATTATCTGTATAAATAATTTCAACTCATTTGTTGGTTATTATTGTTACTTCTTATTTTCAACCAGTGTGTATGGTATTCTCCACATCTGCATTCTGCTGGGCACAGACCCCAGCCCAACAGCCAGAATCAATAGCTAGAGAAAGAACATTCCAGAAAGGTTCTTGGGAACCACGTCACCCAAACATGTTTATTTAACAATGAGAAAACTACAACCAAGGAAGGAACCTTTATTTATTCAGTAATTCAGTAATGATTTATTGAGCCATTTGCTGTGCAAGGCCCCAAGCTAGGAGAGAAAATCAAAAGGAGCCATCCTCTCTTTCAGAGTGAAGCATCCACAATTAACTCTTATAAAAGACTACTTAATAGATGCAATATGCAAAGAGCTGGGGCCTGAGAATTATAAGCTTTGAGTTCCAATCTAAATTCCATCACCCTTAAAAAAAAGAAAATCTAACCCAGAGGAATTTACTGAGCCTTGGCTCTTTCCTGTGTAAAATGTGGAAGATGGTGTCTGGACTGTGAATCTCACAAGGAATTTATGAGCGCACAGATAATCCTGACACATGCTGATGCTTGATGGCCTATAAAGCAATTTGTAGACGATGCTTTTGTTGCTGGTAGGATGATAATTTGCAAACAGGGAATTGCGGCGGCAGGAATAATATAATGTGAAAATGAAAGGGATGGCTGTGGAGGTGGAAGGAGGATTGTGGCTTGGGGAGGGAGGAGACGAGAGCAAAGACTGGGCCCCAAAACTCTATTCTGAGAAGGATGTGTTTTCCCTACTATCTGGAATAAATGGGAAGAGGATTCTCTCCATGAGGAGTGGTTCAATCCGGTGGCAGCTAAGACACTTTAGTATCTGAGTTTGTCCTTTGGGAAGTGTGAGGAAGGATGAGAGTGAAGATCAGTAGAGCTGGGGTGGGAACCACTAAGGGTGCTGGAAGGATCCTTTAATGTGGAGAGGATGGCATAAAAATAGTGTGTTTATTTTCTACTACTAAAACAAGATAATTGAGGCTGGGTAACTTTATAAAGAAGAAAGTTTTATTTAGTTCGTATTTCTGAAGTTCCAGGGGCATGGTGCCAGCCTCAGTTCAGCTCTGCTGAGGGTCCTGCGGTTGTTAATGTTAGAAAGTGGGAGCAGAGATGGAGACAAGAAGCTAAGGAGGGAGAGTGGTCAGACGATGCTCCTGTAAGAGCCCTTGGGAGAGCATCATTTAGTCATTCAGGGGTACTGGGAGAGTTATCTCTTCCCTCCTGAAAACATACCCCTGTGACCTTAGGGTTCCCCACTCATCCCCACCCTTTCCAACATCCCTTCCCTGACGACCAAGCTTCCAAAACATGAACCCCTGAGAAACAGACCACTTCCAAGCTATAAAAGACATTGATGTGGCAAATTGAAGGAAAATATATGGTTTAAAGTGAGACCTGAAGTTAATGTAGGCATGGTTTAGATGAACCATTTTACCAGGCAGACCTCAGCTCAGCCACGGGGGCGGGGGGGGGAGAGAAAGAGAGAGAGAGAGAGAGAGAGAGAGAGAGAGAGAGAGAGAGAATATTGACAAGACAGCTTGGTGACACAAGATAAAGATTATTTGTTTGCAATTGTGATTTATAGTCAGAGACAGCCTCCGTCCCATTGTAGCTGCCCCTGGAAGCCACATGTGGCCTTGTGAAATGTGTGGCTAATTCTGCAGGAGAGACTATCAGGATGGGGATGCTGAGAGCAGTCATCATCTGGAGTGCATATGAAGACTGGGTGCACGGTAGATGGGACCCATTCAAATGAGCATCTTTCTGGGGAGTAGAACAGCAGCACCCTGGGGCTCCTTGGCTTTTGTGGTACCCAGCACTGTACTCCAATTCTCCATCACAGGATCTCTCTTCCCACTTCAAAGAGTTAATGGGATCTTAAGGCAGGGGGCATTTCTTCCCTGAGGAGGGATAGATGGAATTTTCTCAGAAGACATGCATCTATTAAGCTCCTGTGGTTTGTAGAAACAGCCCTGTGGATGGTGACAGCTTGGAGAGTGACATAAGCAATGTTTGTGGCACTTCCCAAATGTTGCTATTCATGAACCTCAATTCCAGCATGTCCAAACCTGAACTTTTAACTTCTTCTTTAATAGGTACCCCCCTTTCAGGCAAGGTCACCATGTTGTTGTCCCCATCATAGTCTGCTTATTGTCCTCAAAGCTTTCCCGCTCTAACCCCCACCTGCTACCTCTGCTTCCCCTACCGCTGCATCACTGCTGCCTCAGGTCTAGGTCTTCACATCCGACAAGTGAACAAGCAAGCTGGACTCACATCGCCTCGGTTGTACTCACTTCTCTGCCCCACTCTAATTGGTGGGATGGCTTACACTGCTTTGCCAGCATTTGCTTTGTTTATTCACTGGGCCATCTTGCAGTCTTCTTTAGGTGGCCTCTCTGTGGTAGGCACTGAAGGTTCTAGGTAGAGCAGGAGCATTCTGATCAAGGCACCCATAGCTTAGTGAGGAGGCAGCTGTAGGAAGAGTTTATGCTCAGTGGGACTTAGATGGTGAAGGCCAGCTATGACTGGGGATGCAACCTTTGGATGACTGTGCTCCTTTATGTCATTTCCTCCACCTAACAAAAATGCCAGAGCTTGAGTTGGGAAGATATGGAAACCATGTTCACGTCATATTGAAAAGAAGCTAAATAGTTCTTTTTCAGTTCCAACCTCCATCTACCCACTAATAACATTTTGTGTCTTTACTAATAGCTTCTCTTCATATACTTATACTTAAAAATATGATGCTTGACTATTTTATTGTACAGACTACGTTTGTTTTGCTCCTGAGGCTCTAACATTTATAAAGGGTCTTCTTTGTTCCTTGTTGTAGAGAGAATGCATAGCTACTTCTGAACGTTTTATACAGTTAAGAACTATATGCAAACAGATCTCATGTGTTGCTTGAGGATCACATCTGCTAGGAGTTTGACACATGTCCTTTCAGAGTTTTGAGTCTACACACACATGTACATGTAAACACAGGTGCTGACATCAATCTTCTGCTTTCTTCATCATTGCGCATTGGCTCTTTTTATTCCCCTTTAATTGTTTTCCTTTATCTATATGACATCACATATAGACTATTATAAATCATTGAAACTCATTTTTTGTAGACCCTTAGGGTACCTCTCTATATTCATGATGAGGAACTGACTCTCTCTCTCTCTCTGTGTGTGTGTGTGTGTGTGTGTGTGTGTGTGTGTGTGTGTGTGTGTGTGTGTGTGAGTGTGCATGTTTGGCTCATTGGTTTCTTTGCTGTGGAGCCGCAGAAGATGACTTGCTGTGACAAAGATTGTAAACAGCTACAGCACTGGTCTGTATGTGTCATCAGTAGAATTATAATATGATTTCCAGTGACTCTGTCAATCTTTAGCTACCCCATCCCTTGTCACAGTGGGGGCTGAGACTTGATTTTAACCAGTAGACTATACAAAGGTTGTCACTCCCACAATCATGTTTTAATATGTGGCAAGATAGGGTTTTGCAGATGTAGCTAGGAGCCAAACATGTGACTTTAAAGGAGAGATTAGTTTCAATGAGTCTTAGTAATCAGGAAAGCCTGTGACAATAGAGTCTGGAAGCCAGGGTCCTTCTTTTCTGCTAATCTTGAAGAAGTTACTCACCAAATCTGCAGCTACAAGCAGATGAAACCTGCCAATCCTACATGAGCTTGAAAGAAGAAGGAGCTGCAGATGAGGTCCAAGCCCTGGCTGACATCACCATACTGTTTGTGAGGTGCTAACCCTAGAACTCCCCTACCTCTTCTCTGGGTTCACATCCCACGGCAACTTTGAGACATTGTATGTTGTTTTAATCTTTGGAAATTTTGATGATTTGCCAAGGATGAAGAGAGCACTGACATAATATACGAGAGCTGCTTCTGATAAATCATGCATGATTTAAACTTCTTTTAAGCCAGTCCAATGCCCACATAAATTTTTGTCAATACTAGATGTTATTAAGCTTTAAATTTTAGAGAATCTAAGAAGGCAAAATAATACTTTTCTGTCTGTAAGTTAGAGCTAAGATTGCGTGCTTTTTGTGTCTTAATTTAAAAATTGTTCACTATATGTGCATAGCTATGTTGCTTACATATATGTCTACGTACTATGTGCATGCCCATGGAAGCCAGAAGAAGATTTTGGATCCTCTGGGACTGGAGTCACAGTTGTTAAACACCATGTGGGTGCTGGGAGTCAAACACAGGAGATCCTCCAGAAGAGCAGTCAGGGCTCTTAACTGCTGAGCCATCCCCCACATCTACTGTGATGTGGGGGTCCCCTCTGTGTGCTGTAATTACTATTAATGAATAAAGAAACTGCTTTGGACCTAAAGCAGGACAGAACTTAGCTTGTCAGGGAAATTTAAGCTTAATGCTGGGAGAAAGAAGGGTGGAGTCAGAGAGAAGCCGTGTAGTCTCCCTGCGAGAGACAGACACCAGAACTTTAGTGGGTAAGCCACAGCCATTGGGCGATACACAGATTAATAAAAATGGGATAAATTCATATGTAAGAGTTAGCCAATAAGAAGCTAGAGTTAATGAGCCAAGCAGTAATTTAAATAATCCAGTTTTGTGTGATTATTTCAGGTTTAAACTAACCAGGTGGCTGGGAACCAACAAGCAGCCTCTGACTACATTTGGTGCCCAATGTGGGGCTCAAACCCATGACCCTGGGATTAAGAGTTCCATGCTCTACCAATGGGAACCAACAAGTGACCTCTCTCCAACAAATTGGTCTCCACATGGCCAACTAAAATCCACTTAGTAATTATTTCATGTCATTTGGCTCATGACAAAATCATATCCTCTTTCTAGCTTTGTCTTTTTCATATTGATTTGTTTTAAATATATTTGCTTCCTCTGCTGGGCTTGGTAGTCATTGTTATGGTTGTTGTTTTTGTTTTTCCTAATATCACTTACATTATTTAGTGACCATAGACATGGATTCTCTCTTTCTGTGAGCTTTTAAAGTGCCATTCTGTCCATCTATATGGCCATTTGGTTGATGGATAGCAAGGAGAGTCATGATAATATAAACACATGTGCGCAGATCAGCTAATGATGAGGGAACCTGAAGTACATTAAGGAGATGGAGATGGCAAGGTGGGTACTTTGCTCAGAGGGCCTTCAGAAATAGCATGGGCAGGCTTTGATATTCTTCAGGCAAGGTTCCTTACTAGATGTAACATGCTGGTGAAGAAATGAAATAATAGCGTATTTTATGGCTTAGACTGGTGGGTAGCAAGTTCACCAGGGACCCTATCTCTCATGGATAAGGACGGCCAGTGGCTATGGGCCTTTAAAGTCCCCTACAGAAGGAAGCACAGCCATACCTTTGTTTCTATTGGGTGGATGAATAAACTGTTCCTGGAGATGCCCTTCCCCCCTATAATAGATAGACTCTTTGCTTTTATGATAGTTCCTAGCAGACAGAGCCATGACTTTGATGCCAAACAGATTAGCCAGGGTTTTTGACAAACAACCATTCCCTTGGACATGTTGGCACAGTGTAGATCTCCCTTTAAGCATCCTGAGCAGTCTAGTCTGTGGGCACGGATAGGTGTGGGTTGGAAGAAGAAGCATTCTTTCTTGCAATGGAAAAACTCTAGTGAGATGTTAAACATTGTAGTAAGAG
>JAQHUG010000077.1:2500638-2521561 GCA_028555095.1 Dicrostonyx torquatus
GCCAGGCAGTCCTTTATTCAACCAATGAGAGTAACCCAAAATACAGAAGAACCCTCCTACACCAAAACATTACATTAAAATATCTGTCAAGAGGAAAGAAAGCAATTTGTTCTGTTCCAAGATGCCAGATAGTTCCTCAAACCATCTAAAAGGAAGCCATGCTGCCCACAGTGTGTAATTGCATAAATAAAGATGATCTGCTGGGCAGGAGATGTCTTCTCACAGGACATTTGGAAATATTTGAACACTTGTTGGATTATCTAGCATCTGGTATGGGTAGAGGCCATGAATGCTCCTAAGTGTTCTAAAATGCACAAGGTGAGCCCCAATAACAGAACTACGTGGCATCAAATGTTTACCCTGAAGAGACGGAGAGTCCCTGGTCTGGAAGGAATGACAGCATGGTAGGGGCTGAAGAGATGCTTCAGTGTAAGAACACTCGCTGTCTTTCCAGGAGACCTGAGTTTGGTTCCAGCATTCACATCAGGCAGTTACCTCACTACCTGCAGTGCCAGGGGATCTGCTGCCTTCATCTGACCTCTGTGGGCACTGCACTCTTGTATGTACACACACACACACACACACACACACACTTAATTATATATTTTTAAATAGTGCTGTGTCCAAATCTATGGTATGTCTAGGTTAGAGATAAATGAAAATATCTCTAAGCACTGTACCATGTCCTGCCAATATGGCCTCTGTAAATGGAGACTGCCCTTTCATTTCCCAGCCATCCATACCCAAATAATCACACAAAAATTATATTACTTATAACACTGTTTGGCCAACAGCTCGGGCATGTTCCTATCTAGTTCTTATATCTTATATTAACCCACTTATATTAATTTGTGTATCACCACAAGGCTGTGGCTTACTGGTAAGGTTCTGGAATCTTTCTCTTTTGGTAGTTATGTGGCATCTGCCTGATTCTGCCTTCTTTCTCCCTGCATTCAGTTTAGTTTTCCTGCTTACCTATATTATTCCCTGCCATAAATCAAAGCAGCTTCTTTATTAACCAATAGTAATAAAACATATTCATAGCATAGAGAGGGGACTCCCACATTAGGCTTCTCAGAATCTCTTCTTCTCCTGGCATTTCTTCTGAGTACCATTTTGCCTCCTAAATGATGGGAACCCTAGAGAGGTTCAACACTATGGGGTATGAATCTCAGTTCACCGGCAGAGTGCCAGTCATAAGTAACACTGATTGTCCTATAGCTGAAAGGACCTTTCAAAAAACACATCTATCTTTGAAGTAGGAGGATATTTCCTCAAACCCCAAAGTAAATATCTATAAACACTGGTTGCTGTTTGGCATGGCTCCCATATCAGATCCAACACAACAAACACCAACACTGACTTCATCTTTGGTTCTGATGATGTTATTTGCCTGACCAGATAAAAACTGTGTCTGGCAGGAGAGGCTGGCTGTGGAAGGAGACAAGAGGCTGCATATTTAAAATTATGAGAGTGGATGAATATTTGATGTGTAGTAACTGAAACTGGACATTGTTTATGTATGGGTCAGAACAGACTTTGTAGAGTCTCAGGGCCAGGTATGGGGGAGGTAACGCTGTAATAAATTAACATTAAATTTGTCTATGCATCTCTAGCATAATGTGATTTTTACAGGTAATGGGTATATATGTGCACTATATAAAGATATTCAGAGGTTCTTCTGTCTTTTGGTTTGTTTCCAGATTGAGTCCAGTGAGCAAGGTTTTTTTTCTTCTTTTTCTAATGTTTGTTGATGGTGGCAGTATTCTTTTCTGTCCCAGGAGAGATACAGAAAAACAAACATTACAAAAAAAGAAGTATTGGCCTTAAATTGTCACTCATAAAGAATCCTGATGCCTATGTTCTGTTTCCATGAACCAATTTTGCAGAAAGAGATGTTTTTTGTGTGTCTTGCGTCTGTTTCTCAGAAATAGTCTCCGTGGGACAGGATCTGGATTGACAGCAGCAAATGGGATTTGCATGGAAGCAGCATCTCCAACCAACAATTCCACTGAGGGTTCTCAGCCCTCATCATTCTTAATCCCCCTTGGCAGGAACTCCCACCCCCTTTTCCCTGCATTTTGCCTCCTTCCCTCAGTGTCTGTCTCCTGCCTTGGCTGTTTTTACTGTTGCCATGCTGACTCCTTTGCAGATGCCCATCCACCTGTTCCATTCTTCCCCTGTGCTCTCTCTTATGGAAATTTCATTGACTCCCAAGGTCTTAACCACTGACTCTACAGACAATTCTGAAATCCCCTACTTCTAGCTTCTGTCAGTCATAGACTCACTGGCCACAGAGATGAAAACATACAGTTAATCTCTTCCCAATAGTCTACTTTCAACAAAGGGAAAAGTTCTGCTTTTACAGGGTAAGACACACAAAGTGGTATTTTGATGTGTTTTGCTCCTTTAGATTTGGGGACAATCTTAGGGTAGCTTAAAATGAATCTATTTCCTGTATTAGGATCCTTCCTACAAACGAGAGTTGACATCTCTGTAACCCTCCTTATTTTTGTTGTCACTATTACCCTACTGCCAGTCCAGACAACAGCTTCTATTTCCTATGCACTCCAAGGTTGTTGCATATGTGAAATCATGAAATCCTCAAAATCCACTGAACCTGGTTTTAATGGATAGATCACTAATTCCTCCATCTCTGCCAGATGTCACTCACCACTTTCCATGGCATCACCCACGAATCTCTATGATGACACAGCTTGGTTCTACACCTGATCCAACTATAAAGAAGGCAAAACAGAATGAGGTGCTACAGAGAGGCCTGGAAGACTGATGGGGACAGCTGCTCTGGGGAGGTGGATCCTCCTCCCTAGACTTTTAGAATTTGAAGCCTGGAGGCTGTTAAAGGCCACCTGACCACTATAAGTAGAAGTGGCATCTAGTAGTGGGTGAGTAGGGAACTTTGGGGTACTCTACTCTCTGGAGGATTTTGATTTTTCTGCAATCCTGTTTATGCCTGAGCTGAACACTGCTGTAAACATTCACAGTGACCTTAAGTTTGGTCTCCACTTGTAGCTGCACGTACCCATGACAGCCTAATTGATCAGTGGCTGCTTCTCACACATGGGAGATTTTCCCAGCTACTTTTATACCAAGGGAAATGGAGAAAAAAAATGATGTTGAAGATGTTAGGGTCATTTTCGTTCACAAAGATAATAAAATTTACTAAAGGTGCCCTAATGTGAGCTAAGAGGAGAGACTGTCTTTTGGTCCTTGGCTTAGCATGGCAGGAGCTGATAGTATAGGCAGGTGGAGTTCGGATAGAGATCAAGTGGACTGGCAGACATCCTAAATGGGAGCGCTGTGTGGTCCTCACCAAGAGTGAATGAGTTCCAGGGAGCTGGGAAGCACTCTCAGGGCGGATCACCCCATGCGGTCAAAGCATGAGACACCGAAGACCCTTTTACCAACCTTGTCGTAAAACTCTTGATTATGTTAACTTCTTCCTCTTCTCTGGGTTAAGGGAGGGCTGAGGAACCAAAGCCTAATCTGTCAGCCTGGACCCCTGGGTGCAGGGCCATGGAGCAAACATCCTTAACAGCAGCTCAGTGTGCCTCAGTAGGTTCTAGTGGACCCCAGGGTGATTTAGCGTGCTCCAGTGCACCCCAGTGTGCTCTTGGCTCTTTCTCTGTTGTTTCCATGAGATATTGGTTGCACTTTTTGTTCACTCCTGCAGTATTAAAATAGGAAACAGAAGTAGTGGAATTGCCTGCTTTTCTGGGGAGGAGTTCTTCAGAAATCCTTCCACAGTATGGCCTAAGTGTCAGGATGGAGTCATTAGTGAGGTGACCTTCGCTGTTATGACTGTGGAAGCTGCAGAGTCCTTGAGTTCAAGGCTTGTATTTGTCCTGTACCTGTGCTTGGCTTACAACCTACATTGTCTATTATCTTCATTCCAATTAACTCTTTCACTGTCGTTTTCACAGAGAGAAAACTGTGGCTTAGCAAGTTGTAGGTTCTAACTTGCAGAGACCTGAGTCTAGGGTAAGGGATTAGGAGTAAAACCCATTAGAAACATGCCCCACTCTCCCTGCTGTCTAATTATTGGGCTGCTTTAGGTTGCTTCAGTGGCTTTGCGTGGCATCCTTAGTAACTCACAATAACAAATGATCATGAACATGGTGATTTTTTTTTTAAGGGCCAGGGTGAGAAGTTGCAGACAAACAGCTGACATCTGTGGGCACCTGGACTCTATTTTCTAAACTCTCAGCTCACAGAACAGCCGTTTTCCCAGTAGTGATTGACTCTAAACTTCATCCCGTCTTCTGTAATCTGTTGCATCCAGTATACCTTACTGAACATCAGCTGGGCGTGGTACTTCACACCTGCAATCTTACCACTCAGAAGGGGGGTTTCGAGTCAGGAGGATCACAAGGCTATGGCCAGCCTGAACTACATGTGGGATTCTATCTCAGAACAAGTCCACAAGTGTGGGTTTACGATGCTCCAGGGATCTGCAGTGTCTTAGAATTGGGAAAGAGAAGTCACAGTTTCCAGACTGCCATTTTATGAACCTGTCTCCATGACACAGTTCTTTATTTATAGCTTAACGAACATGCTCCCTTGATCTCCATGTCTTCTTTCTGTTTTGACATTACACGACATTTTTAGGCAGTAATATTTATTGAACTTTTTTTTAATGTTTCTGGATTTTGAGTAAAAACCTGTAAAGCCTTTAGACACTTTCAGGCTTTGAAGAATTTTGTTTTCTCTCTCCTTTCTTGTCTCCTAGGATTTCAATGAATTTTTTTTTTGTATTTAAAATTTGGTCTGTTTGGGGTTTGTTTTGGTATGTGACATAAAAAAATGATGCATTTCTAAGAAGTTGCTCTTTGGAATGCCCCTTTAATAACTATGCTAAACCCCCATATACACTGTTCTAATGGTAATGGCCAAATCCTTTTAATATGTTAGTTAACTGTTAAGGTTTCTTGTGTCCCCCACTCCCAATTCATTTCCAGAGAAGCTGCCACACCTACCTTGTCACTCGCCCATATGAAGCAGGCTTGTGATTATCTGTCTTCATCCCACGGAGCTGTGTTCTCCTCGAGGGTAGGGACCAAGCCTCCTCTGCTTTTCTGCCGTTCAGGAGTTAGCTCATGCCTGGCAGGGAGCAGGTGTTCTCGGCCATTATCAGTTGCATCACAGGCCACCTGAAACCTAATGGCCGCGCTATTTCATTTTGATGATAACTGTTTCAGTGAGTTGTGATTGAGTTCATCTAGATGGCCTCACTGTTGGAGCTCTCCGTGTGGTTGCATCAAGAGCTGGTGCTGGAATTGTGGATGAGAATTCCTCACTTCCAAGTCAGGTGGGGGATGCTGGCTGTCACTGGGACCTCAGCTGTGCCTTCTGGCTGAAGCCCCTGTCATGTGGGCTGCATTTCTATAATATGGTGACTACCTCCAAAAGCTGGAGAATTTGGCAGAAGCTGTGGCATTCTTTGTGACAAAGCCTCAGAACTGTCGCATAAAAGCACAGCTGCCATGTTCCATGGTCTGAGAATGTCACAGTTGTCTGCTTAAGTTCAAGACAAGGAAACATCAATTCAGCGTCTTGATGGAGACTGATAAGATCACAGTGGAGAAAGTGGCATAGGCATGTCCATTATCAGAAAATATAACCCAATAATCTAGGCAGGGGATTGTGAGTTCATTTTGTCTTCATATCCCATCCCACACATCACAAATCATATCATATCATATCATATCATATCATATCATATCATATCATATCATATCTCATGACTGCCCATCCTATTGTTATATCTAGTTTTCAAAGAGATGCAAATGTACAATTCAGATCACTGGTATGGTTACATTTTGAGCCTAGACTTAACCTAGAATCTCTGATGAGATACGATCAAGTGCTGTCAGGAATGCTGTTTATTTAGTTGTTTTTGTTTAGTTCTTTTTGTTTTTGTTTTCATTTTTTGTTTTGTCTTCTTTTTTAGTTTTTCCAGATAGGGTTTCTCTGTGTAGTCCTGGCTGTCCTGGAACTTAACTCTGTAGACCAGGTTGACCTCAAAGTCAGAGATCCTCTTGCCTCTGCCTTCTGAGTGCTGGGATTAAAGGTGTGCACCACCACTGACCAGCAGGAATGTTTTTTTCTACACCTCCCCAGGATGAAGGTGAAGCCAAAATGCTGAGCTCCTGGGGAGGTTTTTCTGTCTGCACCACAGTTTCAGGCGCCACAGGGGGTGTGGCAGCACCTTGGCTCAGCTCTTTGCTTCTGACTATAAACTTTCCCTTTTCCATTCAAAGTGCCAGCTTACTAAAGTTTGTTTTCCGTCTCTCCTTTCTGAAGCAAGTGCTTTGCAGAAGATGGATGCAAGGGAAGTGACACATTAAGTATTTCTGCTGAAATGTGGGGCTTCCGCTCAAATGGAAGGTGCCGTGTTTATGACTGGCTCACAAATTGAAGAATGGAACTCGCTTTTTGCACAATTGAGTTTATTGTTTTTGCTCTCAGAGGTGGCTCTTGCTAGTGGAGAAAGCTAAAAGTGTGTGAGAAAGCTGTCTGATTTGATTCTGCCAGATAAAGTAAGCAGGGCAGTGTGTGCACACCACAAGAGATTGAATGAGAGAGTTCTCCTATGCCTAGGAGAAGCTCTCTCATTGTTGACCAGTCTCATGGGTAAGAAGGCGCTGATAGTGAGAAGCGTGTAGGATTGCTACCGCTTGGGGCTTTAGGTCAGACTTTAACTACCTAGTGGGTTTATCCTTATGAGATAACCCATTCTTACGAAGGTCTTTGTTGAGATAGCCTTTGCTGTGTATGGTCGTGTACAGACAGACCCTAAACCCAGATGCTGTAGACTCAAACACTACTCCTCTTTCATGTCAGCACATGTTACCCTACTCCTTAGGGCCACAGCGGTCCCATCTCAGTACTGAGTCACCCTTTAGAAGTTGAAGAACATAAATATAGTTAGAACAGTGGCTGGCATACAGTGACTGCTCACTCTGTGTTGGCTACTATGTCCATTGTTTCTGATACTGATTTTTAATTATCACTATTAATCATGATCTACTCAAAGTTCTCCCTAGACCTACCTGTACAACTTCACATTATTCATCTAATTTAAAATTTTCAGTAGCAATATTTTTTTTAAAAGGAAACATTTTTAGCAACATCTTTTAGCAATGCATTTTGTTTAGCTAATTTATACAATGTATTTTTATTTAATCAACATAAAAGAGTTGCTGATAATCTGGGTCAGGTGGACCACGCCTATAATCCCAGCTACTTGGTGGACTTGGGGAAGGAGGAACACAGGTTTAAGAATGACCTGGGCTACACAATAAGGCCATGTCTCAAAGTTTCAAAGCAGTAAAAGAGGGATGGATCCATACAGCCCAGTTAAGTGTGTGCTTAGCCTGCATGAGGCCATGAATTCAGCTCCTAATCCCCCATCTAATCATCAAGTACATACTTTGCAATCTACTTCACATTAAGCGTTTGTTCTATGAGACCTGGTACACTGCTTACAGCATCTCTCATTTGCATTAACTACATTTCATCTACTCCATAGTGTCATGTGTTTGGTCACTGTCACCCTGAGGAGCATAGCTCCAGTGACTTGTTATTGCATGAATTTAGTCACAGCAGACATGGTGCCTACTGGGTTGGTGGTGATGGGGTGTTATTTCTTACTAGGTTCTGTGAGCTGGCTACTTTATATTGCCATATAATTTAATTCTTTTTTATGAAGCAAATTTGAATTTTATTAAGAGAAGGATTTAACACAGGTTTAAGCACACGCATTAAGGGCAAAAGTGGTGCTTAGGGAGAGGACAGTGTATACCCAAGGCATGGGTCTGGCTTCTTAAGAGAGAGTCATATTTGAGTATATTAGCAATATCCATATATATGGTAATTCTTGTGCCCATCTTGCCAGCAAGTATTTTATACCCACTTTATCACTTCAATAATAAAAGTTGAAGAACTAATTTTTCCACAGTTGCCCAGCTTGGAAGGGCAGAATTTGAATGCAGGTTTAAAAGATTAAGGCAACTTTCTTCTGATAAGGTGGTAAGTAGATGATCACTGTTACTGGCAGAGCAATACATGTCTGTCTAATGCTCAGGTGGGGCTCACATACATGATTTGCCTTGTGTGCCAAGCCTCCCGTGTGGCCATGTATGAAGACAGCTAGATCAGGAACAAGAGAAGGACTGATCCTGTGTCCAGGGTAAATATAGAGGAGAAGTCTTGATTGCAGCTGTGTCTGTGACCTGTGGCATGACTTAGCGAAAAGTTGCGATCACACTCTTCATTGGCCAGACCAGGGCTCCTTTCCAAGGGTAAGAATTGACTGTGGATTTAGTCTGTGGCCAAGTCAAACATTGATCTGAGACTGAGTTCAGGGTTTTGCTTCAATTCAAGGTCAAAACTTACTTATGTCCCAAAGCTAGAGCAGTGCACACATCTGGTTCAGAGAGGACTCATTGTTTGCTCACAGGTCCTGAGTGCACACCAGGCTGTGTCTTTGTAATATTGGGATTTTATCCTTTCCCATCTTGGTGCCTCTGGGGTGTGCCATACAGATGGCTTTTGTGTACCTGGCTGGAGTGTCTTGTAGAGTCCCCACAGGAATGGCAGCTTCTCTGAAGATGTTAGGGAGTCATAATGGCCAGACACCACTGCTATCTTCACCCTGGATGGGACCAGGCTCTATGGAAGTTAGTTTATCAGTCATGCAGCATGTGACCCAGGAAAGGCGGACTGAGTATTGTTCAAAGAGTATGTTGGGACTTTTAGGGACCATGACATAGCACGTCTCTCTCCCTGAGTCCTCACCTGAGCCCAAGCCTCCTGACATGCCAGATCAGGCTCAGAAGATTATGTCTATTAGGTATAGCTATGTACCAGACAGGGAGTCTCAGGGGGACCTGTGTCTGAGGTAAGGGAAGCAATAACCCCACTCATCCAGACAGCCAGCACTCAGTTGCAGGGATGAACGAGGGGGCATTTTCAAATAAATCATTCACAGAAAAGCATGGTAGAAATGGTGTGGGCAGTATTTTCTCCTTTGCGTAAGGAACTGCGGAAATAAAAATACAAGGCGAATGTTAAGTGATACAGGGAGATGCTCACAGAGGCAGCTTCCATTATGCTGAGGTTTATGCAGACAAGAGTGCTCTCCATAGCATGGATGGCTTTCTAGGGTGAGCCGAGGAATATGAACAGCATCAGGTGCTAGGTAACTTCAGCTGTTCCTGAAATTCGGGTGCTCTGGCTCCTCTTTCCTGTGTCCCAGTGCGTGTCCAGGGATCAGGTTCTCTTTTAGGCATAGTGGGGGAGCGTAAAAGGAAGGCTTACACAGGAGCTGTTCGAAATGCCTTAACCTCCTAAATGTGGTTTCCTTGTGTTATCATCTCTACAGTGGGGTTGGAAGGATTCTTCATGGACTCAGCTCTTGTTAGTTTGAGCCCAAATCAAAAGCAGATGGTAAGAATCCAAAATGATGATGCTGAACCTCCCCATGTTATAGGAAATATCATGTTACTCTATGACAGATAGACTGTTGGGATTCCAATATGAAGTGTCCCCACAGGCTCATGTATGTGAGCATTGGTCCCCAGTTGTGGGCCCTTTTTAGGAGTTTGTGCATCCTTTGGAGAGTAGGACCAGGCTGGCAGAAATAGGACATACAAAACAGAAGGCACACCTGTTCCTAGTGATAGCCCACCCCTGTACCTGGTCACGTTGCTGCTCCCTTAGACTAGCCTCATGGTTTTGCTGCCATGTCTTCCCTGCCATGGTAGACTGTGTATCCCTTTAAACCATGAGCCCAGATAATCCTCCTTTTCCTTAGTTAATAATGTCAGCTAATTTGTCACAAAGAGGAAAGTAATTAATACAGATTGGTTCTGAGGAATGTGTCACTAAGCAGTGTCACTGTTGTGTGAACATCACTGTGAATTTATGTACATTGAGATATGTAGTCTACTGTAGGTCTAGGCAACGTGGCATATGTTGCTATATGTGCAGCCTATTAATAAATGAATTATAATTACACAGCATGCACCGTATTTCCTTTGGCATAAAAGAGCTTGGTGTGTTTTGTTGTGACTGCCAGGATTCTGAAGCCGGTTCCAAAGAGTATTTGTGCATTTATAATGCAATTTGGGAGCACCGATGTGTGTACTTGACAATAATATTGAACACGCATTTAATTTGGACTTGTAAGCAATCACTGGTAATCATTTTATTTTTCTATATGAAGTTGTTTTTCTTTACATGAACCGTGAAAAGTATCAAACAATTTAGCATGAATGACAGTGGAATTGAACAGAATATTGATGCCAGCAAAGACTGTATGTTTGTGTGCTAGTGTGTGTGTAAATGTCATGTCATGTTCATTTATGTATAAAGATATGTTCATGCATATGCATAAAAGTATCTTGCCACATTAAAATTATAATTTAAATTTCTGATAAAGAGGTAAATTATTCAATAAACGACGTTGGAGCTTTTGGCAACTTTGGTGACAAATAATTATATTCTCACACTCAACTCTAAAATGTGTCCCCACGGGGCTGGAGAGATGGCTCAGAGGTTAAGAGCACTGACTGCTCTTCCAGAGGTCCCGAGTTCAATTCCCAGCAACCACATGATGGCTCACAGCCATCTGTAATGAGATCTGGCGCCCTCTTCTGGCATGCAAGCATACATGGAAGGAATGTTGTATACATAATAAATAAATAAACCTAAAAAAAATAAAATGTGTTGCCTCAGCCAATGATAATGGCACCGGGACCTAGCTCTTCTGCATGTATTGGCTTTTTGGGAACTTATTCTATATGGATACACATCTTCTTAGACCGAGATGGAGGGGGGAGGGCCTTGGGCTTCCCATAGGGCAGGGTATCCTGCCCCATCTTAAGGAAGCAGGGGGAGGGCGGTAGGGTGGTTGGGGAGCGGGAGGGCCTGGAACAAGGGGAGTAAATGTAAATTTTTCTTTTAACAATAAAAAAAATCTTCACTAAAAAATAAAAAAATAAAGTAAAATGTGTCCTCATTACTACTATTATCAAATAACCAAAATTAAAACTGGCTTAGTGACGTACTCCTATGATCCTAGAACTCAGGAGACTGAGGCAGAAAAATTGCTTGAAGTCAGCTGGGACTATACAGCAAAACCTTGTCTAAAACATTAAAAAATGCTAATAGTAATAAAGTAAAATAAATTGAAATTGAAAACATAAAGCAAATTGAATGATGTGTAGGCAAATATATATGAGATCTTATATAGGAAACAATTTATCTCGGGACTCCGTGCCTTAGTTTCTTCATATTATAAGATTTTCTATCTTATAGGGAGACTGTGGGGATTAAGTCATGTATGTGAATTCTTCAGAAAAGCAATTGCCTGAAGAAATTATACGTAAGTATTAACTACTCTTTAAAATATGTTTCAAATATAGGAACTAACTAAAATGATAATCAGACTACATAAAAATGTTAGGATTTCTGAATACCAAGAAATAAGATACACAAAATAGAGTGCAAATAACACATTAAAAATTCATCCTGGCTGACAAAAAATGGGAAATAGTATGCATTTGTAGAGTTATTCCAAGCCAACGAAGGAAAAGGGACACACAAACAGTGGCTTTCTGAGGATAAGAGAAAAAAATCCACACTCACCTGTTCTTTCTACAGCTTGTTGGCACACATCTGCTGTGCACTGACCTCTGTGCGGGACAGTGAGTGCAGCAAAGGGCAGAGCTAAATCCCTATGATTAGGGAATCTACATCTTATTGGGCAGCACACATACAAGCCAGAAACCTGGTTCACGATGAGCCAAAGAAATTTCAATTCTGACAACGAGTTTATTAATGTTCCCACATAGCAAATATTTTTGAGTGATTTTATCACATATTCTGGATGATACAGGGAAATTAACACCCTCACACATTTGTAATAGGAGCAAGAACCACTGAAGCTTGACTGTTGGGAATTTTGAGCAAGGCATTAACAGATCTTGAGATGTGTGATTCCTACATTGTGACAATTTGATGTATAGAATGATACCTTCAAGTAGTCAAAATGCATAGAAAGAGTCCTATACAAGAGCAAGAGAGAAAACAAATTTTGTTTGAAAAGTGCCATAATGAAAGCTGCTTCTCATATGCTAAAAAACATGTAAGCAGAAGAATATGATACGGGTTGATGGATTCATTTATTTCCCACTATTTATTGTTCATTCTGCCCTTAAAGCATTGCCATAGGCCCAGAGGATACAGTAGTGAGAAATGAAGCCATGTATCTGTTCTCTCGGAGTTTGCATCATAGGAAGAAGACACAGTCTAGATTGACAGCACACCCACAAAGAAGTGCACATATATATATATATATATATATATATATATATATATATACACACACACACAATGTGTATACAGTCAGGATTACGAAAATGCTATGGAGAAATCCAAGGCATATAAAGGATGGAAGGACGTGTTTCTCCTGTTCCAAGGGGCTGAGGTGGAGGTGTAGAAACTCTGTATTGGTTAAGGTGAGATATCTGGTTTTGGGGGGTTTTTTGTTCTTATTTTTTATTTTGGTTTTTTGAGACAAAGTTTCTCTGTAGCTTTGAAGCCTGTCCTAGAACTAGCTCTTGTAGACCAGGCACCTTGAACTCACAGAGATCTGCCTACCTCTGCCTCCCAAGTGCTGGGATCAAAGGTATGTGCCATCACTGCCCAGCTGTGATATCTCTGACTGATGATTATGCATACAGCATGTGAACCAGGCCCTTGCCATGCTGACCTTTTTTAGAAGCATCCTCAAGAGAGGATGAGAAGGCAAATCACGTAAGAGGTTATTGAGAATTGTGGGCTATTTTGAAGATTGTGAGGGTATTGGGAATTCTGGTCAATACTGAATAAATAACATTATATATGACTTCGTGGGTCAGGAACGTAGACAGAGCCCTGCTGAGAGGCTGCTCTACGTCATTGACTAGTGGTAGTTTGAATGAAAGTGGCCTCAAAAGACTCATAGAGAAGCCTCATAGACACTGTTAGGATGTGTGACCTTGTTTGAGTAGGTGTGGTTTTTTTGGAGGAAGTGTGTCCCTGGGGGTGGGCTTTGGGATTTCAGAAGCCCAGGCTAGACCCAGTGTAGTTCTCTCTTCCTGCTGCCCACCTATCTGGATGTAGAACTCTTAGCCACCTCTACAGAACCATGTCTGCCTATGTGCTGCCGTGCTCACAGCCATGGCAGGATTCAGCTAAACCTCTGAACTGTAAGCTACCCCCAGTTAAATCATTTCCTTTGAAAAAGTTGTCTCTTTACAGCAATAGAACCATAACCGAGACATTGACCAACTGACCACTTGGTGGAGGATGGAGGTGCTTTTTAGAGTCTAAAATGACTCTCGGGTAGAGCTGGCTAGGGGCTGGGTTCTGGTGGCTAGTCATCTGAATGCCTACATATGTCTGGTATGATGCTCTCTAGAAGAGGCCAAGTGCAGAATGGACTTGCAGGCTCAGTTGGAAGTCAAATTTAATCTACCACAGTAAAGGAGAGGGGAATGGAGCCAAGGGACCAATGCAATTTTAGTAACTTAAGATTATGGCTTTATAGACATAATCAAAATATTCAGCAGAGAAAATTACTGACAATGCTGTAAAAATTTATATTTTCCCAGGGGAATATTTGTTAACTAGTAACTTTTTATTAGGGAGTGATATATGAGAGAAGATAGTACAGTGTGTGTGTGTGTCCATATACATATATACTTTTGAAAGCTTATGGCAGTAGAAAATAGTGTTCAGTTATTACTTGGGTACCATGTGTCGTTCGTTAGCCCTGGTTAGTAATGATTCTAGAGCTTCCTATTCTTTGTCATGGCTATTGGATGGAATTATCCTGAACAAGGAAGGGGTCCTGCAAGTGACCCTTTGCATTCTTGACTCTGACATAATCAGGGTTGACCCCGAAGCAGATGTTTTGAACAGATGATTCTGACCAGGCTAGTTGCTACAGTAAGTTTTCCAGTTGGGTTTTTTGATCTTACTAAACTCTCCCCAAGGGTCTGTTTAGAGACTGTAAGCCTCTAAGGATGTGTTTCCATGGTCAAGATCTGATTCAAGGTCATCTCTATTGATCCATGAGCTGATGGAGTCGCAATGTTACTGTGTCATTCATTCATTCCTACACACAGCGAGCAGCTTTGTACATGTCAGGGCGAGGGCGCCTCAAGTGTCAGACAGTGCCCTACATGCTGGGGTTGTGAAGATAAGTGGAGATGATTATTCTTTTTCTGTGAGCAGCTTGCTGAAGGAACAGAATCAGCCATTTCTGATTTCTGGTGTGGCCTGGACCAGGTTTTGTATGATAACTCTATACATCATTTTGGATGGATGAAATGAGCAAATGAATGAAATAGCCATTGGGGACCAAGTGTGTAACTTGAGTCTGGATTCTGACGAAGAAGTTAGAGATGAAGGTTCCATAGACTTCTCTGTAGGGCCCAGACCTTTATGCAAGTCTGGAGGAGGTAGGAGGGAACTTTCTCCATGTCCTCTTCTGCAATGTCTCTGCCATACCAGACAAACTACTATTGGGTAACCACAGGCACAAGGCCACCAGTCTCTTGAGGTCTGGGAAAATTTTAAAAAGACAACTTTTCTGCTTCCCCAATTTATTCAAAAAAGAACAGCTCCTGACTGACTTGCTGGTAGCCCCTCCTGGTCCCCTTGACCTGTGATTTTGTGCATTCTACAACCATAGGTGGCAGCCAAGGAGTTGTGGGTCCCTGCAGGTCATATGTGACCCACTATGATCTTGTGTCTGCCCATTTCTGGACAATGAGATTCAGCCTGTCATTTTATAGCTAGCCTGAGATATCTATTTGTCGCAACCCTGGGTTTGAAGAACACTCCATCTTCCCAGGGAGACCCTACACCATATCCTGCCTCCAGGACCAGTCACCAGTAAAAGAGGGCTACAGACTGAACCAAGTTAGTCACTCCCCTTCCCTTCTCTCCACAAAGCAGGGCCTATTCAGATCCTTCTCTGGGAATCTGGGACTTAGGCCTGCACTGATATTCCACATTCTTAAGATTATCAGAGAGCTTAGTAAGGAGCCTCAAGCCCCAGACTCACCAGGGTGTGTCAAAGCCCAGATACCAGCCCCTTTGTTGTTCCCAGAACTGATTTGTTTTTCTGTACTGTTGTGTATTCATTTCAGTTCTTCCTTTAGAGCAGAATTTAAGTTGTTTATTGATTTGAGCTGTAAATTGCTCTGTAGTGCTCCAGGCGGAAGAGCAGACATCTACAAATTCCAGTGCACCTATAGCAGCCACTTCAACCTCCCACCACCAAGCTCTTTCCATCTGCAGGCCCATCTCTTTAAAAAAAAAATACCAATCCAAGTTCACACTCCTTCTGCTCCTCCCATTCCCTCCACACACCTCCCACCCCACCCTCACTAATCCTCAGAGAGAGTAAGGCACTCTCTCTGAGGAACTTCCCACAAGGAACTTCCCACTTTCCTTGTGGGAAGTTCAAGACCCTCCCTACTATGTCTAGGCTGAGCAAGGTATATATCCCAAAAGAATAGGATCCCAAAAAGCCAGTACTTGCAGAAGGGATTAATCCTGGTGCCACTGCCAGTGGCCCCTCAGTCTGCCCCAGCCATGCAACTGTCAACCCCATTCGGAGGGACTAGATTGGTCCCATGTTTGCACCTTCCCAGTCAAGCTGGAGTTGGTGAGCTCCCATTAGCTCAGGTAGACTGTTTCAGTGGGTGAACCCATCATGGTCTTGACCTCCTTGCTCATATTCTCATTCCTTTCACTCTTCAACTGGACCTTGGGAGTTCAGTCCAGTGCTCCGATGTGGGTCTTTGCCTCTGCCTCTATCAGTTGCTGGATGAAGGCTCTATAGTGATATTTAAGATAAACATCAGTCTGACTACAGGGCAAGTCAGGATTTGGCCCCCTCTCCTCTTTTGCCCAGGTTCCTAGGTGGGGTCATCCTGGGAATTTCTCTAAAGCCAGGTTTCTACTAACCCTATAATGTCTCCCTCAATCAAGATATCTCTCTCCTTGTTCTCATCTCTGTCCTTCCTCCATCTCAACCATCCTATTCCCTCAAGTTCTCCTTTATCCTCCCCTCCTCTTCTCCTCCTAACCTTCCCTCTCCCCCTACCCCCATGCTCCCAACCCTGCCAGTCAATCCTGTCTGTTTCCAATTTCCAGGTGGGTCTCTATATATTTTTCTTTGGGTTCATCTTATTACTTAGTGAAGCCCCATTTTTCTTCTTCTTCCTCTATGTGGACTCTTTAGTTAAGGTTGCATCTTCAGTCCTTCCTTTTGAAGAACTGGGGGAAGGGTGATGTACTTTTCTCATTGATGTGACAGCAAACCTGAGCAAAGTTACTCAAGGAGAATATGCTTTCTTGTGGCCCCTGGTTTGAGGGTGTACACATGGCATGAAGGCATGTGGCAGGAGTGCAAAGCAGGAGGCAGAAAGATGAATGATGGTGCTCAACTCATTTTCTCCTTTTCCTTTAGTTCTGAACCCCAACCCTTGTATTTAGTTAGGGTTTCTATTGCTGTGAAGAGACACTATGACCATGGCAACTCTTATAAAGGAAAGGCTTTTAATTGTGGTGGCTTGCATTTGCAGAGGTTTAGTCTATTATTATCATGATGCGACATGGTGGCCTGCAGGCAGACGTAGTGCTGGAGCTGAGAGTCTTACATCTTGATAGGCAGACAACAGGAAGTGGTCTGAGACAGTGGACAGTATCTTGAGCATATATAAGACCTCAAAGCCCGCCTCCAGAGTGACACACACTTCCTCCAATGAGAACACGACTACTCCAACAAGATCACACCTCCTGATAGTGCTAGTCCCTTTGTGGGGCCATTTTCTTTCAAACCACCATAAATTGGGATACAGCAGTTACCATATAGGAGTCTGGATTGAGTTTATCTTCTCTGTCTATTAAAGAAGTGAAGGGCAGGGAAAAAAACCTCAGATATAACAGGAAAAGGCAGGAAAATCTTTACTAGGTGAAGTCCTGTATAATTTTGAATAGAGTGGCTACTATAGCCAGGTAGAAGAGGTGAGTTCTTAACAGACTTGAAGGAGTCAAGAGATTCTTTAGCCAAATGGATCTCTAAGTATGGGGGAAAAAAGAATTTTTTCTATCAGAGGGACAGCCCATGAAACTGTGTGTTCCTGCTTTGTTCAAGAAAGAGCAAGAGCCTAGGCTGGGGCAAAGTATGCATGGAGAAAAGTGGGAGGAAATGAAGTCTGGGCAGAGGGGAACAACAGACTGGAACTTGTAGGGTCTTTTAAAGAATTGTGATTTTGGCCATGCATACAGTGAGAAGTGGTTATTGGGTTTTCAAAGAGACAAGACGATGTGCTTGCGTGTGAAAGGGTGTGAAAGTCTAATAAAAAAAGACTTTGTAAAACCAACAACTGAGAGAAGACAGAGTAGAAATAGTTGGTCCTTGGACATTTTAAAGGTCCAGTCAGCTGTTTTGTAGGTGGCTTGGTAGAGGTTGAGAGAGATAGAACTCATTTATAAAATTGTAGCCCACTGGATTGCTGGCCCCCCTGCCATTTGAGATGGGAAAGAAGATGGACAGAGCAGGTGCATGGGGAAGGTCAGAAGTATAGTTTGATATGTTTTCAGATATGAAAACTTTCAGCTGTACAGTAGATGGCTTTTAGACAACCCAAGAGAGTAGTTAGACTTGCATTCACACTGGGTTAGTATAGTACTGTGACTCCCTGAGCCTCAGATTCTGTTCTCTCTCTCTTTCTGTCTCTTTATTACTCTTTCTCTCTGTATGTACCCATGTATGTACATGTGTGTACATTCATGTAGAAGCCAGAGATTGATATGAGATGACTCCCTTACTTGCTCTCCACTTGGTTTTCTGAGGTCGAATCTCCCACTCAACCTGGGGCTCACTGATTTGCTTAGGTTGGCTCTGTCCCTTTCTATCCACACTGGGTCCACAGAGAGCTACACACTACCCCATCCATCTGGCTTCTGTGTGGGTACAAGGGATCCAAGCACAGGTTCTTATGCCCCCACAGCAGGTTGATGCTGACCGAGTCATCTCCCAAGTCCTGATCCTGTACTTCTCATGTGTACATCATTTCCAGTCCTGGATAGATAGAATATCAGTTTGACCTGGAAGTTCCAGTGAGCCTTACCAGTGAGATTCTACCTTGTGTATTTCCAGACAGACCCAGGATCAAGTCAAAGATGACTCACAGAGTCTCTTGGTTGACATTAAGTTATTTACTCCTCCCACACTGGGCCTTAGTTTCCTCATCTCTAACTGAGAGAACTGACATGACTAACCCTATGAATAATCTTTTGTATGTATTTTGGTGTTACAGCTGTGTGAGGTTGGGGCAGAGATCCTCTGCCTTACTGATGATGGTGTTCTGCTTCATCCTGGAAATTTGCATCTGTGTGTGCACATTTGTACACAGGCATGCATAGGCACAGCCCATCCTAGTTATGAAGGATGGCTTGTTTGGATGGATCCCCACTTCCTGGCCACACCAGAGACTCCCTCTGGTCATCACCTTTTGAACTTGAGTCATTTATGTGTTTTCATACTCTTGATCTTCCTCTTCGGCCCATTATATGGACTCCCCTCACCCTTTCTGGTTGCCACAGCAGCCAGAGAGACAGTCCAGGCACCCAGTATTCCCATAGATCTAATAATAACAGAGATGCTCTTTGTCCCTAGTCTATGAAGCTGAAGATACCGGATTCAGAGAACAGATCACAGTTCACCCATTCATTCTGTTCTCATAGCTGGGTACTTAGGTGTCTGACCAAGCTTCTTCTTCAAAGCCTGCCCCAATACTTGGGTAGTCCCCAGGTTACCTCTTCCCATGTACTCATCCTTTGGGCTGCTCGTTTACCTTCATCTACATCCCCAAGGTTGACACCTACATGAGATTTAGAGAGAATGACTCAATAAAGCTGGTTGCTTTCCTTGCAAAACCTTACTTCCTCTAATCAATTTTGTACAGAACCAGATTTTTGCTTTCTGATCTGCTATTACACTCCTTAGTGTTAACGTGACCTACCCAGCTTTATTTATTAACTGTCTCTCTATTGGTTGGCTTTCTTAGTGCTGCCCCCCCCACTAGTCTGTTAAGCCCACTCATTTCTAAAATACTACTTGACCTGAACATTGTAGTCTACTTTACTGTCAGCTTTATTCCTCCTCATTTTACTCTGCCACATCACTCTTGATCATCCATTTATCCTAGAATTTACCAGTCTCTATCCAAGCAGCCTGCCTTTCTCACCCCACACTAGGGCAGGAATTGGACATCAGCTGTCTTGGAGAATACATCAGGCACTTCGGCAGCAGAAATCCTATGGGAACTGGGTGACTATCTGTAGCATAAAATACTCAGTTAAGCATTTAATAAATTGTGAATTCAGAAAGACGTGTAAAGGTGTTCATTCCCTTTTTTGCTTCTACCTAAATAAACCACACTTAGTTCTAGAAGATGGGATGTGTTCTTGAACCACATGACTCCTGACCTTAGGAAAACTCCAGAGAACTTAAGGGTCTCGAGGCACCCAACTCAGTGCATGCCACACCACACAGAACCCAAGCCACAGTACCATTCAAATCCTGGAAAGGAGTAGCCAAACACATGTCCTTGAAATCATTGTTGTGATCTACTTGATCAACTCAGTGATACATCTGGCCATTAGATGTCATTAAGCTTTGGCCATAGGTAAATACTGACATACGGCATTGGATGTGCTGCTCAACATGACTCTGAACTTCCAAAGGCTCACAACTTAGCTGCTCGGTAGCCATGTCCAGAATAGGTACCCAGCATCCATGGAGGATATTAAGAAAGGCTGCCAGAGGAAGTGATGCCTAAATGGAGGTGGGTCAGAGTGAGGGGAGGAAGAGCAGTAATAAATGGGTTCATACTGATTTTCTTGAGATCAAGGCTATGTGAGAAAGATCACTCCTTAGGGCGCTTACACTGGCTGTAATGCAGGGTGTGGAGATGAGGGCTGAAGGCTTGGGTTCCTTGTGGGAAGGGTGAGCCAACAGGTTAACCAGGCAATAATGTAGCTCTTCCTGAGCAGAAAGGTGACCCCTGAGCAGATAGATCTACAGGGTAGGAAGCTCCCTGTGTGTACCGTTGGAAGATGCTGGGACACAGACAAAATCAGAGTGACCAGGAAAGTAGCCCCAAAAGGTGATGGGATGGCTAGAAAGAAGTAATCAGGTCCAGAATAAATTTTGAACTAAAATCATCTTGGCAGCTTGTTAGACCATAGAGTTGGCAAGAACAGCTTGGGGATAAAATCTGACCTACTGCCTAGACTTGGTCTCTGGGACATTCATACCACAGCGACAAATTTGGTGGCATTATGTGAGGAACTCTGGCTTTCAAAGACCAAAATGTCTATTGTGTAACCATTTTGGGAAAAAAAGCATCACTAACCCCTAGGTTGTATGCAGGGCATGGGACACTAGAGGGAAGGAGTAGCTTGAAGCATTCTCTGTGTTTCTGTATGCTGGTGACTTGTACTTACATGGAGACCTAGAAGGTAGAAAGGGGCTGCCTTGACCTTTCAAACCTCCTTGGTCTCCACTCCTTCATCTCTTAAATGAACTGTAATCCCCAGTCTCTTCCCTGGAATCCTGGGCCCTGTCTTCCCTTCCCTGGAATCCTGGGCCCTGTCTTCTCCTCACTGGAGTCCTGGGCCCTGTCCTCCCCTCACTGAAATTATGGACTCTGTCTTCCCTTCCCTGGAATCCTGGGTCCTCCCTTCCCTGGAATCCTGGGCCCTGTATTCTCTTCCCTGGAATCCTGGGCCCTGTCCTCCCTTCCCTGGAATCCTGGGCCCTGTCCTC
>JAQHUG010000077.1:2521868-2543843 GCA_028555095.1 Dicrostonyx torquatus
CCCTGTCCTCCCCTCACTGGAATCCTGGGTCCTGTCCTCCCTTCCTTGGAATCCTGGGCCCTGTCCTCCCTACATGCAAATGTAACTCTTGCTACAAATTGATGATTCTTCTACAACTTTGGTTTTGACTTCACCTGGCCTTAGAATCGCATGATCATGTTGCTCCCACGTAGCTTGGCCAAAGTACTGGTCAGGGATGAACATGTACCAACCTGGGTCTCTCTGTGTACATGTAGCCCAACTCTGGTCCAGAGCTGGACCTGGTTCTATTTCAACTGTGGCCCAGGCTGCTTCTCTTCAGTGTTTCCCCCCGAAGATCATACCCAGTCTTCCACTGGCACGCAGATGCCCATCTGACTACTAAATGTGCCCCAGTGGACCAGCCACAGAGGAGGGTGCTGCTCCTCCACTGTCTTCCTCTAGCTCCCTCCACTGCAGCTGAAGTAAACCACAGGGACACAGTCCGTGACTGTCTCTCTCAGAGGCCAGGCTGTCTCTTTCCATGCAGGTCACCTTTGGTGGGTGTGTAAATCCACTTTTCTGCTTGTCAAAGTGACATTTTCATGATGCCCAAAGTTATTAAGTGGCATCTTTGGGTGCCTACTTTTTAAGCAAAGTGGAGTAGGCTGGGAAATGTCAATAGTGGTAATGTACAGTTATGTCCCCAATACCCTTTTGATTGAACACATGATGGAAACAGTGAAAACCACAGAGCCCTTTGCAGGGAATTGCCAGTTAAAGAATTTGTTCAGACTCTTGGCTTTTTAACTGCAAACTCTGAGTGTCTTAAATAAAATACCAGCTGCCACGGGCCTCCAACAGACTAGGAAATGTCAGAGCTCAGCTTGCAATGCCCTGGCAGGCTCTGTAGCCTCCAGCCTACATGGGCAGGCTCCAGTCTGTCCTCAGACAGAGAGATGGAAAAAGTCTACCTCATACTCTGAGGGTGTTGCGATGGTGATGCTGCTGTGTTCCCTTCTGTGTAAGAGGACCAGCTGGGAAGATGCTGTAGACAGAAGTTTACATGAGGAGGGGGATGCTGGAGAGCCAGACTGCTGAACTCGCACTTACATTGTGGTACAGTCCGTCCGTGTGTGTCATCCATTCCATTCCTTCAAACCCAGTTTCAGGCTAGATTTCTCTCAGGGTCTGACACTTGCTTGGCACTTCTTACCATGATGCTGTGCTATGCCTTCTCTTTATTGCTGGGATCCCCACGGAGTCCCACCTTGTACCCAAATTTCCAGAAAATTCCTTCTACTTGGGAATGTTTTTTGCTAGGCCATTATGCCAAGAGGATTGGGGAAGGGTATATTCATCAATCATAGTAGGGTACCTCCTAGTGGCTTGGGTGTTTGTCTCTCCCATGGCAGGCTGGTCCTTATATAACTAGGCTCATTCTGCTGACCTCCCTAACCCCATGCCCTTGACGGTCATTCTTCCCTGGATGACCATTGTTTTGCATATCTCCTTTGTGTGGAGAGCTGGAGAGGTCATGTGTGGGTGGTACATGTGTGTGCATGTAAAAGTGGTTGGTACATCTTTTGCTTCTAGACATGGCCTCTCAGTGGGACTTAGAGTTCTCTAATTAGGCTAGATTGACCATCCTTATGGGGATTATATTCAAATGTATGTTCAGGGAAAAGGAGGGAGAGGGACATTCAGAGGAGTATGGAGACATGTACATTTTTCTGTAGAGCAACCTAATCTTTGCAGTTGGTCTGTATGGACTTTACTTTTAGAATTATTGGCTTTCAAGATTTAGGATGGGGTGAGACTCCTGAATGGCCTAGACTGTCCCGAACATTTTCTTTACTTGTGGAAAACCAGAGATGTTTGTATATGGTAGCTATTAATCCTTGATCAAAAGTTAAGGAACTAATGAAACTCATAGTGAGTTCTATTAGAGAAGACGGGGATATGGGAATATATGAGCAGGACCTTGCCTGTCCAGGGTACTTACCAGCAAGAGGCACCCTTTGTTGAGGCTCCAGTAGAGAACCCTCCATTGTCTGTATCCCTTGGACGTGGGCTAAGATCTTCAAGGCCAGCCATGTAACTTCTTCTACCCTCTGATCTCTCCTTTTCACCTACATTTTCCCTGCCTTTCCCACTTCTCTCACTGACTTCTCATCTTGACCTCTTTTCCCTCTTCTGCCTTCTCTAGACTCTATCCCTCGCTCCTTTCCTCCCCTATTTCTCACTTATAAAATCTCTGATTATATTGGAGTTATCCAAATCATCCAGATGAATCTTCCCATCTGGAGATAATTAACTTAATAATTTAATTAACATAACATCAATGTAATCTGTAGAACTTCTTTTGCAAAATAAGGCAGATCAGTCCTTAGTCACAGGGTCTACAGATTCGGACAGGCTATGGAATCTTTTTTTTTTCTTTTTTGAGGGGACAGTATTCTGCTCACCATATTTATCACAACTATGCTTGTGCTAATAAAAGGGTCAAAACAACCCCAGTATCCCAGAAGAGAGAATGGTTAAATTATTTTACCTCTGCGTCATACCTGACACCATTAAGGTACTTATGAAGAATTGATCACAGCATAGATGATTCTGGAGTGGATAATTCTGGAGCTGTGCAAATTTAAAAGCATTGTGAGTTGCAAAAAATGTGTGAAAAGGATTATTATGAACAATTAGGAGCAAATACATCCAAAATGGAATAATAGTTCACATTTGTTATAGATCATAGTCAAATCATTTCTATTTAATTTCTAATCGTCTGCACTTCCCAGTTTTTCTGTAATAAGTACACTGCTTTAAAAAATGTTAGTATTGATAAAAATATATTTGGAGTGGGCAGAGCCAGGAAAGAATGGGGTTCTAAAAGCTCTCTGCATCCAAATCAGTGACCTGATGGTGTGATGGGGTCACTGTGGTAGGTCATCTTTCCTCACTCTGAGAGCTGGAGGGTTTGTGGGTGTGATAGATGAAAGGCATCCTCTACCCTGCCTTCCTACAGGAGATGTTGATGTTTCTCTGCTGCAGTGATCAAACTGCTACTAGGGAAGAACAGTGCATCTCACCATGTGGTCTGTAGATCAGCAGTGGGAGCTCCCTGATGGCAGGCTCTAAACTAACAGTGATCTCCTGTTCCCAGCAGGGATGAGTGAATAAGTGAACACTGTATACAAAAGACCACCTTTAGAAATGGGCGGTGTCGTACAGAAGTGGATTCTATAGGTGTTCAGTTTTACATATGGTAAAAGCTATTAGGGACCCTACAAAGTCACTGGGTTTGCAAGGGAAGTAAATGAAAGTGCGCTCTCTCTCTCTCTCTCTCTCTCTCTCTCTCTCTCTCTCTCTCTCACTGTCTTTGTCTCTCTCCCTCTCTCTCTCTCTCATGTGTCTGTGTGTGTTCAGGTGTGTATGCGTATAACTAGAATTAGTCCATCATTGGAGCTTTCTGAGGACTTTAACTCATAATGATGAAAGTTTTGGTTGCCTTGCCTACACTCAAGCACCTTAAGCATGAATGTGCATACTTGCAATACAATTAATTACAGTATTTGGTGGAAATAACTCTCCCAACTCTCTCAGATAGACATTCCTCAGATATTGTGTTGTTTTGGATGAGATGTCCCCCATAGGTTTTGGGCATCAGAATAGTCGTTTGCCCTCTGGTGGCTGTTTGGGAAGGACTAGGAGATGTGACTTTCCTAGAAGGAATCACTGAGGGTAGGCTTTGAGGTTTCAAAAGACACATTCTATTTCCCTTTTTTGTGATTATTATTTTTAAAAAGAAACAAACTCTCTTTTTTTCATTTATACATACCAATCCAAGTTCCCACTTCCTCCCCTCCTCCCATTCCCTCCACTTAACTCCTCACCCCACCCCATATCTACTACTCAGAGAGGGTAAAGCACATTGCTTTGGAGAAGGTTCAAGGCCCTCCCTACTATATCTAGCCAGAAACTGATGGAAACAGAGGCAGAGACCCACATCGGAGCACTGAACTGAGCTCCCAAGGTCCAGTTGAAGAGTGGGAAGAGTGAGTATGAGCAAAGAGGTCAAGACTATGATGGATTCACTCACTGAAACAGTCTACTTGAGCTAATGGGAGCTCACCAACTCCAACCAGACTGGGAAGGAACAAGCATAGGACCAAACTACTCCCTCTGTGCTTGATAGTTGCATGGCTGGGACAGACTGAGAGGCCACTGGCAGTGGCACCAGGATTTATCCCTATGCTTGTAATGTCTTTCTTTGGAACCTATTCTCTTTGCATGGATATCTTGCTCAGACTCATGCTATTTCTAATTTAGCTGTCTCTCTGCTTCCTGTTTGAGTCAAGATCTGGAATCTCAGCTGCTGTTCAGCACTATGGCTGACTGCCTCCTGCCATGTTCTCTCCCGTGATGGTTATGGGCTCCTAATCTGTATAACTATAAGTCCCAGCCTCCAAGTTTTTTCCTACAGGTTGTCTTGTTTTTCCTACAGGTTGTCTTGGTCATGTTATTCTTTCATCATTATAGAAAAGTATCTAATATAGATACACTAGTCTCTTGTATAAAATAGTACAGTATATGCTTATATCCTTGCAAACCCTCATTTATATTTTAAATAATCTGTAGATTAATTATAATAGTTTAATGCCATGTAAATATCACACTAACAGTCATTATTTTGTATTATTTAGTAACAATACCAAGGAAAAAAGTTTGTACATTTTCAATAAAGATACAGCCTGACCCTACACCATGGCCCATGATCCACAACAGAGTGGACCTTTAGAGGTTATATCCAAAGATACAAAATCTGCAGATGTTGAGAGCCCATTTTGGTAGGGGCCTAAAAGGCTTGGAAACAAATGAGACAGGGATATTTTTACATAGCAGAAGACATGAATGGAATGAAAAACTGTGAATTTCCTTGGAAAATCTTTGGCATTTCTTGGAAACATCAAAATGTCGGAGTAGATGGCTTATTAATTACGAGCCTCTCACCTTAGTAATTAAGCAATAAAGGCCCATCAGGTAGTGCATTTGTGGGCTATTAGAAGCAACATTTGGGGGAGCTGGAAACTTACAGCTGAAGATTAAGTGGTTCTCACCCCCTGAGAGAGGCATTAATCACCTGGAGCTGCCCTGCTTGGTGGGTCTGGTTACTTCTTTAGAAAGGCACTTACCCATCGAAGTGAGCAATCCCAGTTCACACAGAGTGGAACTGCGGAAGGAAGCTGGGGGACTTAGCAAGGGCGAGCAGTGTTTCTGTGAGTGATATTTCTGACTCCGTACAGCATCTGCCTGTGGGTCACTCTTGTGTTCTTGTCAAGGAGGAACAGATGGGAAAGATGCCCCAGACCCCTATGACACACGGCGGATGTCCTGCCAGGTGTAAGGACTATATGTCCTTGGGACAATGTAGTACGGTAGAAGCATGCTAACTTTATAAATAGACAGCTTCCTACTTTATGAAGAGTAGCTTCATGTCTTACCAGGAGACTTTAAGCTACTTAATCTTACTAGATCTAGGCATATTAATTTGCATGTGTCAGCTATTCCCATGTTAGAGATCAGGCAGAACACCAGTGCAGTCAGTGGTGAGAGTTGACTTAGCTCATGTGTGTTGTCTCAGTCCATGTTTTTCCCCTTCTGATTAAATACCTGGGAGAAACTATATAAAGCAAGAGAGATTTATTTTGTCTCCGGCCTTCAGAGTTTTGGTCCGGCATGCTCTGCTCTGTTGCTCTGGACCTATGCCGAGGTGGAGCTTCACTGCAGCAGGAGCTATGGTGATGTAAAGCAACTCACATGGTGGCCAGTAGGTGGGGAGAGGGGTACAGGAAGGGGCCAGGAAATATGTATAACCTTCAGAGGCGTGCCTAGTGACTTCCTTCACTGAGATTCTACTTCCCCAAATGTCTACTATCTCTTAAAGTGTGCCACTGGCTAGGGACCAAGTCTTTACCACATGAACCTTGTCACAGCGTCTTTGTAGAGTCAAAGCAAACACGTGTGCAGCAGATTGGTCAATCCCAGCTGAACGTGTTTACTCTTTGGATATTGAGGGTCAGCTAGTCCAGGATGTTATGACTGGGTTGGCTTCATTTTGGATGTGGTTCCAATGCCTCCATCCCTCCTTGGAGGACCAGGGAGTGACTCAGGAGCTTAATCTTCTCACGATAAACGCGGAAGCATAGCGATAAGTGAGACGCACAGTGAGGTTCTTGAGCTGAAATAAAGATGTAGCAGTGGGCTACACCTAGTTACTCTGCTAAGTGCTGGATGTGGGGCTCTGAACAAAGCGCCTTTGTGCAAACCAGAACCTTGTAAGTGTGTCAGACATTAAGCAGATGAATGTGCAAATTCAAGGAAATTAATATCCATTGTCTTAAATGCTAGAAAAAGGAAGAGGGATGTGTTAACAGGATCTGTAGAGCAAAACCATCTGCCATAGTTGAAGGAAAAAAAATTATCTCAACCCGGTAAGGTTTCACTCCTTTAATCCTAGCACTCAGGAGGGAGGGGCAGGTGGATCTCTGATTTGGGGGCCAACCTAGTCTACAGAGTGAGTTATGGATATCCAGGGCTACACAGAGAAACCCTGTCTCAAAAAACAAAAAAAAAATCAAATAACCAAAAAAATATAAAAAGATAAAACTTTCTATGATCTATTCTAAAGCCTACTTTAAAATGTACATTTTTTAAAAAATTATTTTTAAGTATGTATGTGTCTGTGTGAGGGCAATTTGCACATGAGTACAGGTCCCCATAGAAGCCAGGGATTATAGGATGACCATGGAGCTGGAGCTGGAGGTAACCATACGCTGCCTGATGTGGGAGTTGGGAATTGCACCCAGGTTCTCTGGAAGACAGTTCAGTCTTCTTAACCACCGAGGTGCCCCTCCAGCCCCTACTCTTAAGTCTTAAGCAGAATGTCTGGCCTGAATGCTGGAGACATTAGGATAGCATGGTACCTTGTGCAAAGATTCCCAGCCAAGGTGAGGGTCGCACACATGTTCTGCTCACTAAGCCTTACAGGCTGGTTTTGGGCCCATTGTACATAGGCAATCCTGCAGTATTTCCAGCTCCAAACATCTCCCCAAGTTTATGGTGAATCAATCACGCAATGTTCACAGAGGGCAGATGCACATGGGCCTCATCTGGAATTTAGAGTGTCTCACCTTCTCAACTCTCAAATCCAGTGAATGGATATGCTCAGGGGTGATGGGCCTGCAGGAGAACAAGGCGGAAATAACTCAAGTCAGAGGCTAGGCAAGAGCTCTGGGTAGTGATTACTAGACAACGCTAAGTGCGTTTACAGAAAGAACCTGAAGCCATGAGCCCATATGCCGATCACTCAGTCTTGGGTAGTAGGGTGTGAGTGAACTTGGTGCCAAAGAGCCCTTGGCTTCTTGCAGTCTAGAGCATGGCATGCCTCTGACCAGATTTCTGAGAGGACACGCTATTGTTTTGTTCCAAAAGATCGATGGTCCATAAGAAAAAGGAGGCCGGGCAGTGATGGCACACGTCTTTATTTTTATTTATTTATTTTTTTAAGATTTATTTATTTATTACATATACAGTGTTCTGCTTGCATGTATACTTGCAGGCCAGAAGAGGGCACCAGGTCTCATTACAGATCGTTGTAAGCTACCATGTGGTTGCTGGGAATTGAACTCAGGACCTCTGGAAGAGCAGTCAGTGCTCTTAGCCTCTGAGCCATCTCTCCACTCGGGAGGCAGAAGCAGGCAGATCCCTGTGAGTTGGAGGCCAGTCTGGTCTACAAGAGCTAGTTCCAGTACAGGCTCCAAAGCCAGAGAAAAACCCTGTCTCAAAAAACCCAAAATAATATTAATAATAATAGTAGTAGTAGTAGTAGTAGTAATAATAATAATAATAATAATAATAATAAGCAGCAGCAGCACTGGGCCTCTGTTCTCACAGCAAACTATTTCGGCCCACTCACTCTTACTCTGTGTGCTTGAGACTGCTTCTCATCTCTCCAGCCAGAAGAATGAAAACGCTCCCTCTTCAGTTGCTGGAAGGGTTCAAGGAGCCGTGTTGTGCTAAGTTGGCATGCAGTGAAAAACTGAAATATAGCTTGTTTTCAGAGGACTCTAGGAACTGGAAGCATCTGGGTTTAGCAGCGTTGACAGCCCTGTATAGGCCTGGGGCTTGGCACCTCTGACCCCAAGTTCCAGCTCCAACAACTGGACTTGAGTTTACGGCAGTTTGTTGAGTTCTGGCATTCAGCTTTTATTTGAGAGCCAACCCGGAGGGGCATAGAAGAAATTGGATTTATTCTTTATGACAGTTCTTAGTGGAGCCTGGCAATCAATCACATGTCAGGATGCTGTTTTGAAAAGAAGCAGGTTATAGGTGGACTTCAGAGACCCACTCCACTTAGGAGTGAGCACTGGGAAACACATCACTTATTCCTTCTGCTCATTTTTTTCACATGTGAAGTGGAGAATAAGAATTCAAACCTTGAAAGGGGGAATGTCCTGGGATTTTAAAAAAATAATAACAGAAGAGAAAGCCCCCCAGAACCTGCTTGTGTGGCCCCCTACTTGTTACCAGTAAATGAAAGGTCCCCCATGTTTAATGTCTTTGGATGTTGGGTGGAAGGCATTGAAAGGCCTGTTTAAGCCATTTTGCTGCATCAATACTAATTAGGACAATCACAATCAGAAGCCCCGAGTGCCGTGCATCAATGCAGACATTGTAGGCCACCAGAAAAATATATCACAGCGGCAAAGCAGGCTGGTGTTCAATAAATACTTTGCGACTGATTAATCATCCCCTGCATCTGTGCAGTACTTCAGAGTTAATGAAGCAGTTTCCCTCTGGTTGGTATAGTAACTGCACACAACGTGGAGAGGAGGTTGGCATTAGCTCGTTGGACAGGTATTTTGGAGCTAGAAAGAAGGTGAGACATCTCATGGCTGATGTCAGTCTGGTTGGAGAAGTGAGGAGGCCCGTTCATCACTTCTCTTGAGTAGGTGGAAGAAGGCATGGTGCAGGAGAGAGGGTCACCCCCAGCAACTGCAGAAAGCTACCCAGAGGAGACAGTGCAGCTGAGTCCTGAAGTGTAGCTAAGAAGGTGTGTGTGTGAGCATGTGCACACGTGCGTGCATGCACAAGATGGGAGAGGGTACATACATGGTTGGAGATGAATATGTGAAGTCATTTTTCTCCTTCCATTTTCCTTGGGTTCCAGAGATGGGACTCAAGTCTCCAGGCTTGCAGGGCAAGTGCCTTCACCAGGTGAAATGTCTAGATGACCTTCAGGAGTTTGGTTTAGGGACATGGTTTGTGCATAAATAGTTATAGACAGGTTAGCTCAAGCTTACAATCCCTTGGCCTCAACCTCCCAAGTGCTGGGAATACATAGGCACTTCATTTTCATAGGTGGAGAGGAACACATGGCGGGGCAGGTTAGGCTGCATGCAGTAATAATCAAGCCCAAACATATAAAAGCTTATCATAGCCAAAGCTATGTTACTTCAATCAACTTTTAATTTTGAAATTATTTTATTACTTAAAAAATACCAATCCAAATTCTCCCTCCCTCTCATCCTCCCAGTCCCCTCCATTTCCCTCCATAGACCCTCCCCCTGACCCCTCCAACCCTAAGGGAGTGCCATGCACCCCGCCCTGTGGAAAGTCCAAAGCCCCCTCTACTACACCTAGGTTGAGCAAGGTTTACATCCAAAGAGAACAGGATCCCGTGAAGCCGGTATATGCAAGTAGAGACACATCCCAGTGTTACTATCAGTGGCCCCTCAATCTGCCCCAGCTGTCAACCCCCTTCAGAGGGGCTTGGTTGTTCCCATGCTCTTTCACTCCCAGTCCAGTTGGAGTTGGTGAGCTCCCATTAGCTCAAGCAAACTGTCTCAGTGGATGACCCCCTCATGGTCTTGATCTGCTTGCTCATACTCTCACTCTTTTCACTTTTCAACTGATCTTGGGAGCTCAGACCAGTGCTCTGATGTGGGTTATTACCTCTGTTCCCATCTGTTGTTGGACGAAAGTTCTATGGTGATATTTAAAATAATCATTGGTCTGACTACAGTGTAAGGTCAGTTCAGACACCCTCTCCTCTATTGCAAGAGCATTTGTTCAACTATGTTATTTGCAGCATTATTTGTAACATCCAGAAACTGGAAACAACCTAGATGCCCATCAACTGAAGAATGGATAAAGAAAGTGTGGCACATATATACATTAGAGTACTACTCAGCAGTAAAAAATAATGACATCTTGAATTTTGCATGCAAGTGGATGGAATTAGAATGTGGGGGAATTAAGAGGGAATTGCATCCATAAAGCCAACAGGAAGGGTGAGTGGGAATATGCCCATTTTTGTAGACAGAAAAGATAGGGCTGAAGACAAGAAGCCACAGCTGTTAGGCATAGCTGCAGGACCAACTTAAGGGTTGTTTAGGCCACAAGCCATCTTTTGCTCTTTTCTTGGCCCCAGAAAGAGCCATAGGTGATCAATAGGTGATCTGTAGGATGGACAAGGCACAGGGCTAGTCCATCTCATTCATTTCTTTAGGGGTGACATTTATCAACACTGTGGCAAGTATTTTGTCGTTAGGGGGAAGAAATGTTTGCTTTGGCCCACAGTTAAGAGATTTCAGTTTGGCTTGGTGGGAGAAGCTCTGTGGCTAGATACCTGCTTGAGCTCCTTGCAGAAAGGAGACAAGGGAGCAGAGAGCTCAGGCCAATCCAGAAGAGGGCACCATCTATAGTGACCTACATCTCAAAGGTTCCAGACATTCCCCCAGAAAATACCAACAGTTTGGGACCACAGTCTCAAACATACAGCCTGTGGCGACATTCTAGACTCCAGCCACTCTAAAGCCTATTTTTATTGTTCAGTTGAACTGAAATGTCTTTATTCTCAAGGAAAAAGGCAAACGATGAGGGGACTAAGAGAGTGAATCTCAGGGCTTCAGTTGATCTGATTTTCTTACCAGGCCCATGCCCAGGGGCTCTGTCACAGCTGGGTAAGATGGGGACCATGTCTGCCTGTCATCTCCAGCATGACGCTGGTGTCTGTTTATTTCTGGCTGGATGGAATATAATTGCTCCCGAGGCTGACAGTGACAAATGATGGCATTGGGGAGTGTGTTCCTCTGAGCGATGGGATGGGCTTGTGCTTCTCAGCTGACAGAAACAGGCCTTGTCAGTAAGCAACAGGGGGTTTGCTTCTCAGCTTACGGCCTCATGGGCATGGAGACATTCTTGGGTGTGATTTCTAAGTTTTCCCAGCAGCTGGAATCTGTCCCTTTTCAGATACGAGGGACAATCTATGCCAGGGCTTTCTTGTCTCGGGTACAGTAGCCTCTGCCTACAGCTTTGTTTCTAAGTCTCATTTGTCTGTGGTCAACCATTATCTGAAAATACTAATTAGAGAAAGCTTCCAGAGATGAACCATTCTAAGTTTCAATGTACAGTATTCTAAAGAGTGTGATGAAGTCACTCCCCTGCCTGTGAATAAAGCATCCCTTTATCCAGCATGTCCAACCTGTATATATCATCCCCCCTTAACCACTTAGGAACAGTCTGGGATAACAGATCACTTGCAATGAGCTCAGTGTCTTAGTGCCTGTGTCCGCACAGCCACTGTTTGATTTCATGATGTCGCCAAAGCTCAGTGCAGGACTACTAGAACGTTATCACAGTATATGGTTACAATTATTCTATTTGCTATTACTTATTCTCATTAATGTCTTGGATAGCCTCTAAGTTATAAATTAAACTTTAAGGTGCACAGAAAACTAAAACATATATATCAATTTTCAAGTATCCTTTGGGAAGCTTGAGCATCTTCTCAGTGAATGGGGTCACAGCACAGGTCTGACATGGACTCAAAGCTCCCACCATACCAGTTACAACACGACCTACATTGGAGGAGCAATGTACTTCTTAGGTGTATCTGTTAAAGCAGAAATAAATTTATTGGGTTTATCCTCCTTTATTTAAAAAACAGAAAAGGTCCTTTTGGAAAAGCTTAGATAATGCAAAATGATAACTAGGCAAAGCCAAATTGACTCTGTATATCTGGAGGTTTTGCTGGTTCCTTCTAAAAGCAATTGGGCAAGCAGCCAAGTGTGTCTCTGAGCCCTTTTATATTTAAGGATGGTCATTGGTGTAGGAGGGTCGTTCTGTATTTGGGTTGCTTTTATTGGTTAATAAAGAGACTGCCTTGGCCTTTTGATAGGGCAGCCCCACGTTGGGCACCAGATAAAGACACAAAACAATCCTACACCAATTTGTTTAAAAGGGTTATTTATTGAGGGGGGGGGAACTTACAGAACAACGTCTTACACCACAGTCCTCTTGTCGCAAACAGGAAACAGAGAGTCTAGCAGTCGAAATGGGAGCTGGGAGCAAGAGAGAGAGCAGAGGGCTGCCACCGCTTTTTTAAAATGAATGAAACCATGCTCCAGTGGGCTGGTACCTTAAAGGTTATTGGCTAAAGGAGCAGTACAGGCTTTGAAGTAGGGATGCATGGTTAGACAACCTCTATTTTGAGCTTGAGCCCTTTAAACATCCTGTATGACTAACTCTTCCCTCTGACGGACCTGTGCAATGAGTGCCTTCAAGCGATGGAGACATCTGAGTCTGTGACAGAAAGAGCCTGGGTTCTTCAGTGACCAAGTAAACCTTCCTGTATACCCATGAGCAAAATTAATAATGTATTTCTTCTATTTGATGTCAGAGGTTACAAATATTGACCAGCTCTGAATAGAACACTTTGCATACCTTTAATATGGGTGAATGTAGACATGTATATACATACACACACACACACACATGCACATACATGCGTCCATATGATGGAGTTGTATCATTAAACTATTGACCTGCTTAGTCTATGAATATACTTGTGGACTTCCTAGGGTAGAGTTATATTTAATCACTTTAGTGCCTGCATATTATTTCATTATATGTATTTTCTACAATTTAACAAATCACTGTCTTTATGGGCATTTAAACCATTTCCCATTTAAAAACAATCTAAGTATGTTTGTGATCCATAGGTTGATACAAAACTCCTTGCAGGCTCTAGCCCATTTCCTTAGGATATCTTCCCCAAAGCTGAGTCATTTGGCCACATTTTAATGGTGTCTACTCATCAAAGAAAGGGAAAAGTATTGGTTTAAATCTCAGGAGTGTATGAAAGATTTTTTTCTGTGAAACCCATCAACTCAGTGCTAATCTGATATGTGAAAAATCATGTCATTTTCATACATTGCTGTTTGCTGATTGATAATTTTGAGCAACTTCATATTTATTGGACCTAAATGTTGACAATTGCCTCTTCTTTGCCCATTTTTTTAATTGGAGGTTTTCCATGTTTTTTTTTGTTATTCTCTAAAATCCCTTTGCCTGTTAAGGACAATATTTGTTAGTATATTTTATTTAGCTTTAACCTGCTTATAGTCTTCATGTTGTTTCTGTAGGGAAGTTTCCAAGTTTTATTTCAGTCTTTCTTCCATAATTTTAGTACTATTGTTCCTTCAGGGAACCAAGACCAGAAAATGGTTTCATTCTTCAGATTATCTTCCAACATTTTTTATTGTTTTATCCTTCTTTGTTCCTTTATGTCTTTAGCCCATCTACAAAGTATTTCCTTGTAAAGGAGATGTAATCATCTGGCTTTACACTAGGGGCCAAAAAGGGAGGAAGAACAAAGTGTACTCAATGAAATAAATGTAGTTCAGGCTGCAGTCCTGGAGGAGGACATTTAATTATGAAGCTAAGTGGGGTGGTCATGGCCAGGTGATAATCATAGTCTGGGATAAGTAGGACATTAAAATCAGAAGGTGGGGCTTAGATATAGGATGTACTTTTGTATTTAAATCATTGGACCTGGACCTAGGTATAGAATCAAGAGAAATGAATCCTTGTATCTACAAATGTTGCAACCTAAGAATACCAACTATCACTGTAGTCATATTGGCCCCAAATGTAGAACAACCAAATGGCAGTTCAAAGGAGAATAGACAAATAGTGATAGTGAACACAATGGACTACTACTTAGCATTAGAAATAGATCAACTCTTGATACACTCGGTAATGTAGAGTAACCTCAAATCCTTCAGTTTGAACAAAGCTAGACATGCAAAAAATATATGTACTATGTGAATCTGCAGGACATTTTAGGATTAGCAAACCTATTTGAGTGCTAATATAAGGTCAGAATATCAAGTACCTTTGGGGATGTGATGTTACCTGAAATGATGAATGAGATCATTCAGGACAGATGTAAATGAATGCCCTATGAGCGAATTTGGGTAGCAGGGAAATAGGTGTGTACATATATGGGCATTTACCAAATTGCATGTTTGAGGCTTCTGTATTTCATACTCCTTTTTAAAAAATAAGTTTTAATAAAAGAAGGCCCTGGTCATAGGTAGAAAAGGATCATCTTCGCTCCACAGATGGAACAACTGAATCCAAGATATGTGGTTTGCTTTTTGAGCTGACATTTCAGGCCAGAGCTAACAGAATGGTGACTCCCTTGACTAGAATAGGTAGGATCTGCAGGATTTGGCACCATCCCTGAGAGACTCAGGCAGGGAAAGGGAAGGCACAGCTAGTCTCAGGATAGTAGTCAGTGAGGTCACAGCCCCAGCAGAGGAAACTTTTCACGCTGTATCCATCCACATCCTGTATGGTTTCTCTCTCTTTGGAGTGTTTATCAATATGAACTGGCAGCCCCTGGTACTGACAGGTAGCCAGAAGCAGAATTTTTCTGGTTCCACTCACTCAGTTGGGTATTTGCTTTGGTATAAGCAGAAAATGTGATGTTACATGACTGTATCCAAACCACAAGAAACAGGAAATAGCATGTACCAAGGCACAGCAGATACTCTTCCAGGACTGGAGCAATACTGCCAGCTTCTCAATATACTCTAGAGGACCTGTACATGGCTCTACAGCTGCTGGTTCATTCTTGCAAGCCTCTTTCTTTGGATATTACCATTACACACAGGAGACAGTGGTAGCAACCCCAGGACAGCATCACTGATTTTAAATATTCCTCGATGACATATGCAGTCCAGCCACAAGACCTCCCTAATGCAGCTCCCTGCTGCTGTCCAGGGTCCTAGCTGAGCTCCCAGCCCTTGGCCTCTGCCCTTTGCAAGGACTTTGGGAGAGAGTGAGTGCTGCCTTGTGCCGGAGGAGATTGTACCTTCTCATGGAACTTCGCAGGAAACTGGCACACACTTTTACTAACTTGAAAGCGGTTCATCGCTAAGGTTCTATTTCTGAGGGAGAAAAAGCAATTGTTAGAGTCCTTAAACTAAGGCAAAAGCGGACCTCACTTAGAGGTGATTGCTGCGTCCCGGGGACTGGCGGCATTTGCTGTCAGCCACAGGTTAACCACGGGGCACTGGTGCCAATTCCGAAGCCTCCCAAACCTTTCGTTCCCTTGGGAGGAAATTGCCAACAGATGTAAAGAGTCATTAGAAAGAGAGGCTGGGGTGGAGAGTGGGCTGAGTGGCAGGCATGCGCTCTGTTCCTACTGAGAAAGAAGCCAGGGAGGAGATTTCACTAGAGCCCCAGGACCCCAGTCCGACAGAAGCATGTCATCAGCTGGTGGCAGCATTGTGTTAAGAGCCTGCTGGGAAGGGTGTGCTTCACATCAGAGCCACAGAGTCTGCTCTGTGAAAGCTCACAGTCAGTGGAAGGTTGCAGAATATCCTTAGTTCCTCCTGGGACAATCTGGACTGATCATATGTAAAAAAAAAATTAAAAAGCTACCTGCAAATGGTGTGCAATCCATGTGTTGTCAACAGGAGCTAAATGAAGACCTTGACTATGCATGTATAGTGTGTAGGTAATGATCCAGGGGACTAAGGCAATGTCTGGAGACACTTTGATCACAATTGGCAGTGTGATGTCACTAGTATACAGGAAGCACAGGACAGGGATGCTCTAAAATAACCTTCAAATGGGACTGAGGAGTTTCCTCAGCTCACAAAACGCTTGCTGTGCAGCCCATAAAAAAAGGGTGGGAATCATGGTGTGTTCTTGTAACCCATCTCTGGGACTCACTGAACTGAATCAGTGAGTTCCAGGACAATGAGAGACCCTGCCTCAAAATAAAATCAAAACAGAACATGATGGAAAGCTCCTCAATTGATGCCTTAGGTTCACCTCTAGTGCCCCCCACCACATATGCACACACACATACAACACACACATGCGTGCATGTACTTATGTATACATGCACATCTGTGAATAACCCCCCACAAGGGATTATACAGCCCTGAATGTTCATAGAACCGAAACACTGCTAGAAGGAAACAAAGAAGCAAGAAGGTATTTTCTCTAACTCTCGACCCCTCCATCCTCTAATCTTATGCCAGTGCCTCCTAGTGACTGAACCCAGCTAGAATCTAGAGCCTGGGAGATCAGTGGGGAAGGCCTGTTGATGTCAGCTTCCCCCACCACTGCCCTGTGGTTGGTTGATGCCCTTACAAGGTGAGAGGACCAAATTGAACCCACAGCTCCCAGTGAGCTTTCTTTCTGCTCAGACAGCAGGGCAGGTGCTTGGTGGCCCCAGGCTGCTCGCTTTGTCATCTTTGCTCCTGCTGCCGCTGCTCTTTTGGTGGTGGCTGTCAGAATGAGGGCAGGTCATGAAGGTGGGAGCTGCAGGGAGAGAAAAAGAGCTGGGGTAGGATGCTGGGAGAGAGCTCTGCCTGAGATGCTGCTGAAATATGGGTTTTCACACAGTTCACAAACTTGTTATCCCCTCCCTGATTTGGATGAGAAAGTACAAGTTAAGTAGCTACAATATTTTTTTTCCTAGAACAATGAATTTAAAAATGGAATTGCTGTGCAAAGCAGTGAGTGATTGTTCAGTAAACAGGCTAAGTACAATTACATCTTGGCTGTTTGAGCTCTGACATTTCTTTGGGAACAGAATAGCTTCAGTATGGATGTTTGGAGACCAGATTATTCTCACTTTTTGGAGCACAAGATCTTCCAGGTAGGGATCAAAGAGCCTCAGAGTAGTCGCTCTGGTCTGAGAAGATTCCAGCTTATGCACGATTACAGATCACATACTGTCCTCCTTCAATAATAGCAGACTTTAAAAATACATTGAAACAAATTAATCTACTGAAAACAAAAATGCAGGGCCTCTGCCTGTGCCCGCCACAGTCTTTGTGTCTAGCATCATCAGCTGCAGAGCGGCGGGTGCTCAGTGTGCACTTCAGTCAATCAATGGTTGAAGCAGCGACTGTGTGAGCATGCCCAGCAGACATTTAAAGCCGATCTCAGGACCAAAGCAGCTTTTCATCAGGAGCTGCGCATCTCAGACTTCTGTCTGTGTGTGCAGGATGCTGGCTTCATTCAGTTGACTAAAATGTCTCGAGGAGCAGATGTTCGAGCGTGAGAGACACACACGCCTTGCTCAGTGCTACCTTAAGGAAAGTTGTTTCTTTTTGGATGAAGGAATAACATCTGTGGGGTTTTTTTCCCTGGCCATTAGCTCCTGCTCATTCTATTGCAAAATTAAGGACAAATTGATGAGGAGATGATGTTTATTGAGCTGCCTTAATCACAGTGTGCAGTGTGTAGATGTTGGTGGCCACTTTTTTTTTTTAAATCTACATAGAAGCTAGTATGGGGAGAGTATCATGCTGGAAACAGATTCTGGGAGAAAAGTTCTTTGTTCTAAGCTGTGATCTTCTGAGTTGTAAGGACTCTAGTGAGTTACTTTGTGTTACTGGACTTGAGTTTCTTCATCTGTGAAATCGTAGAAGCGACTTACCCCATTGTAATAAGGCCACAGTAGCAAATATATAAAACTTATACCAGGGAAGTAAGGGCATGGCCCGATCAGTAAAGTGCTTGTCTTTTAAGCATGAGGGCCTGAGCTTGGATCCCAGGCATCCGTGTAAAAACCCAGATATAGCATTACATAGTAATACTAGAACTGGGAATGCAAAAGCAGATGTATTTCTGCTGATTGCTGGCCAGACAATCTAGCAAGCCTAATCAGTGATTTCCAGTTTCAGAGAGACCATCTCAAAAAGTAATATGGGTGTCATCCAGGAAGATGCCTCTGGCCTCCACAGACACTCGCAGCCACATGCACGAGCACCCATCTGCACAGAAACACACATGCACAAGCATCCATCTGCACAGAAACACACATGCACATGCACACATGCATGCACACACACACAAGCACCATTTTTGTAGCATAGCCACAGTCCTGAATACAGAGAGTTGTGGTCTGGACCACCAGCTTCCACTTGCTGGGTGTTGCGGAACTCACAACCTACCTTTCTCTTCAGCGGTGGCCACTGTCTGCAATCAATATCCTGCTAAGTCTCGTGGGTTTTGGAAAGATTTGAGCGAGCTGTGAAGAAGGAGAAAGAAGATGAAGAGCCTACTATAGACTTAGGCACATCTGCCTTCAGTCCCAAGAGGGGACGCAGGGCCTCAGGAACCTGAGTTAACTTGGAGGAAGCTTATTGAGGAGAATGGGGAAAGGCTTCTGCATGAAAACACACTGCGCCTTTTGTCATGTGGGCTGAATGGATCCCTACCTGAGAGGATTTTGTGAGCCAACCCAGAGGAAAAAAAATCTTCAATACAGTCTTTACCACTTACCACTTGGGCAACTTGAGAATCGCTTTACTTCTCAGAGCCTCTGGTTTTATCTTCTTATCTCCTTCGTCCTAGCCTTTGATAAAATGTCACCTTCTTAGAGAGTCTTTTTATATTAACCGGCTCTATTATAGCAACAGAAAAATAACAGTGTGGCTTCACAACAGATATTCTTTTTTATTACTTTCCTCCCCCATTAGGCATGGGCTTCCTGGAGAAAGTTACTCCAGACTGAGAATCTAGAGCTATTATCTGTTATTAAAGAAGTCATGTGGCACAATGGGATGCTCCACCTTCACACTGGAGGGAAAATGGGAGAGACTGAGCTGAAGATAGTGCATTCTTTTAAGATGTAGTATATGCCATGGCTCCTTCCATTGTGTTGGACAAGCCAAGTCTCCTGATAAACCTCATTCCCTGGAAATATTAGGCAGCAGAGAGAGAGGATGAGGCATGTGGAAGTGTCAAGGAGAGGTGACGGAAGGAATGGATGTTAAAGGAGAATGTAGCTGACCTTCTATGACTCTTTGGATGGTGTTAATGAGCTGCAGGTGACCTGTGACATCAGCGTGATCTACCTGAGTGCCAGTTTAAGTTTTCTTCATTGTGCTCACAATGTTGCATTATAATCCTAGGTAATTTGCTTATATAGTTTTCCAATTGTCTGTCTGCCTGTGCCTTGCCTCCAGGTGCAGACATACCTCTTTCTATAAGGATATCTTCAAAGTCTGGGACAGTAACATACCGACTTTGAATTGATTAATGGAACAATCTTTTATGAGAGGTAAGAATGGGCAATGGACTAAACATTTCTCTGAGCACCAGGCCCTCCCCTTCCGACTGAGAGCATTTGTCCCCATTAGATTCTTCTTCAGTTCCCTTGCTTTGCAGCAAAGCCTTGAGTTTCTCTGGAGATCCCATTGGAGCTCTCACTTGTCAGTCATCTCCCACGGTCTTGTCTGCTGACAGCAATTTACCTTTCTCTGCAGGTTAAATATTAGGACAGGGTACCGGGGCAGGTCACTTCTGCTACAGACAAAATACCTTCCAGAAATTTCTGTAGAAATCAAATGTGCCATTGGTTGACTTAAGGCCTTTTTAAAAAAATATATAAAGGAGTGTAGTCAGTTTTAAGAAACATAAAAAATAGAAACAACCCTAAATAAAAGTTCCTTTAAAATCTTCTTTTACATTTTTAAAATGCTGCTTCCAGCATTCAATCTATCTTTAATTTTATTATTGTCATTGACAATTGAGCACAAATTTGGCTAGCTTAAGTTTGACGAGCAGCCAATGGAGTCTAAAAATTTACCATTTTCAGTGAAGTTTAATGAGTCTCATCATTGCCTTGGCTTTACGGTCCTCTGCTTCTCATCGTGAATGCGTGTTCCCGTAATTTCATTTCGACATTCTGCTTTTGCACACTGATAATGAATGGCACATGAAAAAGTCTGAGTAGTCACCTCAGCATATTTGCTAAGCAGCCACTGAACACCTGCCGTTATTGGAGGTGGCGGAGTCACTGTGGAGACCGAGAGGACAACTTTCCTGCCCTCTCGAAGTTGACAGACTCTGTGAAGAGTTCTCAAGAACTTTGTGGAGAGGGATTGGGACAGTATTAAGTGAGACCGGGAGAAAGTGGCATTGTCTTTCGATGGCTCTTTTCCTGCCTTTGTTTGTTCGTTTATTTGTTTCTAAACTCTAGTGATGCACGAAGCTTAAGTTTTTAGAGAAAGGGTGTTTTATGGTGGCCCCTGGGTATTAGAGGGTGAACAGTTTCAGGATGAACAAGCAGAAACTGATGACCGAGTTTATGTAATTAGGAGATTTTTCTCTCCTAGAACTGTTTTTTGTTTTTGGTCTAAATATACCACAAATATGTAGGAGCTTTGGTTGTTCATTCTGTTTTTGAGGTCGAGTCTTGATTCATAGCAGAGGCTAGCCTCAACTTTGCACCCCTCCAGGTGAGCCTGCGAAGTGTTGGGGTTACAGGCACATGCCGCCGTTCCAGGCTTTAGACATATTTTCGTTGCTTCAGTAAAGTGGCTTTATGATCTTTATGGTGAGGAATGCCTAGATCCACTCCTCTTGCTGCTTTCTGTGGCTCTGGATGACATCATTTGTTTTGCTGCTCAGCCAGAAGCTGTAACTTCCTCCCGGATTCTGCCCTTTATTCAGCCCAGGTCTGAACAGTTGCTCAGACCCATCGATTCCATCTGAGAAGTGCATGCTGTCTCCTTGACTTTCCTTCATCCCTCTGTGGCTGTCTGGTAGAAGTCAGTTCCCTTCTGGAACATGGCAGATGGAGTCTGCGTTTGTGTTTCAGGTCCTGGTTGCCGCCAGGTGGGTCCATAGCCTCATGCTCATCTGTCACTGGCTGGTTCACCCACCGGTCAGAGCTCTGCGGGTTAGAAAGGGAGAGTGAACAAACGAGGGGGAGAGAGAGAAGATGAAAGAGGAGTGGAAAGATTTGAGGTGGGGGAGAGAGAAAGGGAGGAGTGAACAGAGGGCAAGAAGGAAAAGAAATCCCTGAGGACGTAATGCCACCGGACAGTGGGGTGAAGGCGTGAGGAGACAATGCCACCGGACAGTGGGTGAAAAGGGGACACAACAAGTAAAAATTTGTGACAAAGGAAGAAGTTTTGTTGAGGGGAGGGAGAGAAAGGCTTATATGGGAGAGAAACAAATGGTGGTGAAAGTAAACAGTTGAGTGAGCAGAAAGTGAAAAGTGAGAGGTTGGAGAGAAAGTGGTAGAACATATGAAAGAGAGCGACTATGGACGAAAATTCCTGTGTGCGGGAGACAGGAAAGGGAAGTTCAGTGGTAGAGAAGAGGAACAGGAAGCTGGGTGGTGGAGAGAGGAACAGGAAGCTGGGTGGTTAGAGAGAGGAGCAGGAAGCTGGGTGGTTAGAGAGAGGAACAGGAAGCTGGGTGGTGGAGAGAGGAACAGGAAGCTGGATGGTTAGAGAGAGGAGCAGGAAGCTGGGTGGTCAGAGAGAGGAACAAGAAGCTGGGTGGTGGAGAGAGGAACAGAAAGCTGGGTGGTTAGAGAGAGGAACAGGAAGCTGGGTGGTTAGAGAGAGGAGCAGGAAGCTGGGTGGTGGAGAGAGGAACAGGAAGCTGAGTGGTTAGAGAGAGGAACAGAAAGCTGGGTGATGGAGAGAGGAACAGAAAGCTGGGTGGTTAGAGAGGAATAGGAAGCTGGGTGGTGGAGAGAGGAACAGGAAGCTGGGTGATGGAGAGAGGAACAGGAAGCTGGGTGGTGGAGAGAGGAACAGGAAGCTGGGTGATGGAGAGAGGAACAGGAAGCTGGGTGGTGGAGAGAGGAACAGGAAGTTGGGTGGTTAGAGAGAGGAACAG
>JAQHUG010000077.1:2543871-2554941 GCA_028555095.1 Dicrostonyx torquatus
AGGAAGCTGGGTGGTGGAGAGGAATAGCTGGTAGGGAGAGAGGACATACATTTGAAAGCTAAAGAGATTTTGTAGCTACAAAAACTGAGGGAGGACGAGAGCAGGAGTCACGCTCACATCCTGGAGCACCCTCCCTGACCTTTCCCAGCTTCCAGCGAGCTGCAATGGCTTCCTTTTCAGCTTAGTCTCCCCCATGTCTGTGGCCTTTCTGCAATAGGAGACCTGACCCACAGTGTCGGGATCAGGACACCTGGGAACCTGGAGAGCTTTGTCCAGTGTGGCCTCTGCTTGGAGGCGTGTCGGTGTGTCAGAGTGTATATCTCTCCCTCCTCCCCTTCCCGTGATGGGCTGAAGTGAGGACCTTGGTACATTGGTTAGAGATGTCCATAAAACCCGGCTCAGCTCCAAGGATCTTTACCCTCTATTGGGACCCCAGTGCCCAGAGAAGAATACAATGTGATAGAGCGCTTATCTTGGAAAGATAAACAGCTTATCTTGGATAGAACAGGGGTGACTCCACAATGACCATGTCTGACTTCCCGCTTGCCTGTCCCGAACAGAAGACAGAACCATTTTCTAATGAGTTCCTGCCTCAGCTAAACGTTTTGTGAGGACAGAAATATTTCCGTTGTAGGGGAGAACTCAGTGATGGGCTCTTGTCTTCCATCCAGGAGGTCATGGACTGCATCCCACAGAACTCCAAACAAAACAAAAACCTGATGGATGAGGCCTGGGCAGAAGCAAAGCAGACTCTGAGGTAGAAGTAGACTTGTGGAGGTTGCTTCTCTGCATGCTGTCTTCCTCATTTCTCCCCCACTGCTGTTGACTGACTCCCAGCTAGAGGCAGGGTATAGGGGTAGAACAAATGAAAATGGCAAAGCAAATGTGTGATATTAAAACATATTACAGAAACAGACCATGCCAAACCAGGTTCACTAATGAATAGAAAAATGGAGTGTGTTGCATCAATCTAACATGTTACCATTCCGTGAAGAATTGTTTTTCGTGTTTCAGGCCATGTCAGACTTGACATTCAAAGTCTAGAGTGAATGGGGCTGGAGTAATAGCTCAGCCCTGACTGCTTTTGCAGAAGACCTGCGTTCAGTTCCCAGCACCCACATGGCGGTAAAACCATCTGTAACTCTAGTTCCAGGGAATCTGATGCCCTCTTCTGACTTCCATGGATACCAAGCACACGTGTGGTACATATATACAGACAGCAGCAGGCAAAACACCCAAACACACAAAGTAAAAATGAATAAATTTTAAGAAATCAAATATGTATGAATAAAATGCCTATAAACATTTTTATGATCTTCACCACAGGATTTTGTGTAAGTAGAATGGTGCATGTGGAGTGTGTGTGTGTGTGTGTGTGTGTGTGTGTGTGTGTGTGCATGAGCATGTGTGAGTTTGTGTGTCTGTTTGTGAAGGATAAGTGTGTAGGTTTGTTTGTATGTGTGGTGTGCATGTGGAGGAGTATGAGTGTGAGTGTGTGTGTGAATATATATGTGTTTGGTGTGTGTGAGTTTGTGAAGAGTAAGTGTGTATGTGTGTTTGCATTTGTGTGTATGTGGAGGTATGTGTGTATTGTGGTATGTATGTGGAGGAATATGAGTGTGTATGTTTGTATTTGTGTATGTGGTATGCATGTGGAGGAGTATGTGTGTGTTGTGTTTGAGTGAATATATATGTGTTTGGTGTATGTGTGTCTTTTATTGACTTTTGCATGTGTCACTCCAATTGTATTTCTTGGTCAGTGTGGCCCCAATGATATGTTAGGATTCTTTAAGCAAGAACCAAAGCCCAAAGCCATGAAGTGGTTCATCTCTACACAAAGCCCCCCACTTTATCTGTAGGCCATAAACTGTGGGTGTTTGCTACACTTGTCAATTACTTTACAAGGTTCCCCTAAGTGCTATTCCAGAATTATCCCAAGGCCTCATTTTCTTCTTGCACTACAGATTTGTAAGTTCTTATGGTATGCTACCTGGATGCTGCACATAGGGTAAACAGAAATGATTGACAAATGCCCCCTGCTTTTAGAGTGAATACTTAATAGCAATGAACTCCAGAATGTTCCCAGGGTATTCTCATGTAATATTTTATTTTCCCTAAAAGCCCATGGAGGATCCTGCATTCTATGGTTCCAGGCTTAACTCCTGTTCATTCATACAGAGATGAATGGGAAGAGTTTTCATACTGTCAATGGTCCCCCCAATTCCCTGGAAACCACCTCAGCCAACACAAAAGCTATTACTGCCTCTTTACAGCAAGGTCTCCCTTACCCTAACACTGGACTCTCAGCATGAGTCGACTGTCCTACCAGCATTTCAAACCCATCTGTGAGTTTTCAAATGAGAATATAAGTTTCTTGTGGTTTATAAATTTAAGACATTTTCAAGCAGTTACAGAGAAACGTTTTTCAGAATCAAAAATAATAATCTTACAACAAAGATGTAATCCTACTAATGATCTATTTGATCATGTGGGTCTCTTCCAAATGTGACATTTTAATAATTTTCCCACTTTTCACAACTGTTAAGTGTGTGATGAGGGGAAACATCTGTGTCTTACATCATTAATTTATTACTTGGGGTAAAATCCAAGAAACTGAATTGCTAATGCAAAGTCTGTGGAGACATGCCATCATTGAATTTTCTACTTTTTTTAGTCTTGGTCAGTAATGGACAAAAAGAGCCCTTTGTTCATAGATGTTATTTTCCTAATTAATAATCATGATGCTCATGTCATTTATCATTTACTCTCTTTTCTAAATGTCAATGGCCTCTTTATATTGTCTGTACATTTTTAGAAACTGTCTTGGTTGTCTTGTACTTACAGGTTTGTAGGTGAGATGACTATATAAACATAAACAGAGACTTTTTGTGTCGTTTGTTACAAATACCAACTTTGATTTTCATTTTCCTTTTAATTTTGTTTTAGATATACTTAAGAATTTGTTATAATACAGATAACTAAATATTTTCACCACAAAAGTAATCCTGTATACAAGACAGAAAGCTCAGAAAGGCAGAAATATACAGTATTGTGTTTTCATATTCTATGTTTATATATTATATAAATACAGTATTGTTTATATTTCTATAGATCTTTTTATATATCTAAGCACTTTATTGGGATGCATAGTATTCTGTTGCAATACTATTTTTAATAGATGGTAATCTTCATAGGTCTTAATTTTATAACCACATGCACCTAATTACAAAGCACCATATTAACCACTGGCGATGCAGCTGTTAAGGAACCCAGACCATTCCTCAGAGTCCATTATTGGACCTTACATTTCTGCATAGTAGAGTTTTACAAAGTAGATACACTGGCTATGGAATGCAAATGATATCAGAGACTGCATTGGTAGCGTAGGAAGCTGTCTGAAAGAGATATTTAAATCAAGCCTCTCCTCAAACCAGATCTACTCATGTATATATACAATGCCTGTTTATGTATACAAAGAGAGAGAGAAAGAGAGAGAGAGAGACAGGAATGAGAGAGGAGAGAAAGTACGAAAGTACATTTGGGCACCATATATCAATGAAAAAGAAACATTCAGGGAGAAACATTTGGGTACCATGCCTCAGTCAAATTAACTATCACAGGAGGTGTTGGACATTTTCCTGAATTCTGAAGAACCATTGCTGAACGTCTGGGAATTATGTACATATTTTAATAAACGGAGTTATTAATTAATTTTAATTGTGGGTGTGTATAGGACAAATATGCTCATATGTTTACCCTGGTTTCACAATGGAATCACCTGGGTGTCTAGGACCTTAGAGATCATTAACCTTGTGTTTTTGAGAGTGGGGCTCTCCCTTGGACCTGGGCATTGGTGATTCAACTCAGAAGCTACCTCACTAGCAATGACGTTCCAAGTATGTACCATCACACACAGCTTCTTGTCTGGGTGCTGGGAATAAAATTCAGGTCCTCATTCTTGTGTAGCAAACATTTTACTATCAAGCCTGTGGGAATTATTGAAGAAGCAAATTTGGAATAAATGTCTAAGAAAGAGTGTAGGAGAGCAGGGTTTACCTTGGTTTCACATTGGAATCACCCAGATGCCTAGGATCACACCCAGAAGTTTTAACTCACTCAATATGTCACCCCTGCGTTATCAGACTTTTAATCTCTGGAAAGCCAAAATGAACCCAGCTTAAGAACCACCAACATGTCTGTAGAGACCCAGGAGATGGTTCCCACACTGTAGGGCATCTTTGGATAACTTCATAAGTAGACAGCAAGGACTCTATTTCTATATGGTCTAAAAGATACATATGTTTAAGTGTTCATAGGTGATACCCATTATACTGGTCTAGGGTCTATACTTTAAGAACTGCTATGGAGTAGAATAAGAGGAGGCCAGGACCATTGCACCACTTGTATATCTCCTTTGTCATTCTCAACTGTGCCAAAACAGTGGTACAACAAGATTCAAAACAGCAAGGAAAAGACACAAACACTGACTGTCTAGAGAAGCAGAATGGGTCTTGGGAGAAGAGACTACTAATTTGAATGGTGCTGGGGCATCTGGGTAGCTCAAGACCAAGAGTTGGCCTTAGGAGTTTACTGAGCCTCGGAGCAAATGCAGGTTAGCGTCGGTTGAGATAAAGTTAGATGTGACGAGGAAAGAGAAAGTCATTTCAGGAAATCTTTGGGGAAGAGATTTGACTTGAGCTAAGCTATCACTGAATTTTTGTGTTATTTTCAATTTTCCATTAATGTACCGTTTTAGAGAGCATCGTTACAGATGCATCAGTGTGGATTCATATGACTCCTTCAGATAAAGTCTTTGAGTTAGAATTGCTGAATGAAAAATTATTCACAGCTTCAACTACAGATGGAAAACATAGATACGGAATATAAAGAATCAGACTGAGCTCTAAAACCAATTGGATCACAATTCATGGGAATTATGACCACTCTGCCCCATCACCAGCCCCTGCAGTTTTCATTTTAATCCACGAAAATGTGATATGTCTAAAGCTTTATTGTTTAATTTTCAATTTTTTGATACTAAAGGTAGGACAGTTTTGAGTGTTTTCTGCTTTTGTGTGTCTTTTCGTTTGCAAGTTTCACCTTTGCCACAGGAGACAGCCATCTGTCTGACTGATTTAGGAAGATTATTTATGTATTTCTGACACTACTCTTGGTTACCTCCACACATGCAAACTATTTCCCCATTTAGCTGTGGTTTCAATGGTCTGTGATGATGGGAAAATGGTGTTTTTTATGTTTTGAATTTACCCACTTTTAATGGTTTTATCTTTGAAATCATGTTTTAAAAGTTTCCCCTGAAAACATGTTTTCTAAATATTTACCTAAGCTGTGATGTCAGAGGGTTTATTCCCTCTGATATTTGTTTGGGAGTATAGTGTGGTCTTTCTCAAATATTCAACCCATTACAGCGGTATCACTGATGAAGCCAACATGAATTATCCCACTGTTCCAAAAGGCCACGTTGAGGTTCTGAAGTTTATCTGTCATGTGCCATTGCTGTCCTGTTCTACATGTGCCTTTCCTACAGGCACCGTCATTTCTCTCATGATCAGGGTTGAGGAAATCTTAAAAACCAAGGGTGTTTGGATTTTATCACAGAACAGGGTTGAGAATTATCCTCAATCTTTCATTCTGGTCTCATCTTCATCATACACCCAGGAAAAAAAAACCTCAAAACATCTTGAGTTACTGAAGATTTCCTCGTTTGTCCTCTTAATCATTTAGGCAGTGACCATCATATTAAAAAGAATAACCTATAAATTAGGTGATAATCATGCAGAGCAATGCTGAGTCGTATATTGATATAATCATAAATCATTAAGAGTATCCCTTTATTCACAGAGGGTAATGAAGGGCTGAACCCAGAATATCCAGGAAGAGAGTGTTTTTAAACTAGAGAAGGACGTTAGAGATGGGGCCTTAAGGAAACTCATCAACCACAATGGTGAGAGGCACCAAGCACTTAATCTCATGGCTATTCTAGTCAGATCAGTGTTCAAAACCACCAAGGCAAGTGAGTGGTCCCAGAAGGCAAAGGCAAAGCTAATTCATACCCTTATCATTCAGCAAGTGAGGGAGTAGGACTTCTGAGCAAGATGAAATAGAAATCCCAAATGTGACCAGCTTGAAATTGCCAAGACACAATTTAACTTCAGAGATTCAAACTTCCTGCCACAGATGCAGTCAGGAATACCCCGAGCCAGCTTATTACACTAGATAAGAATTGACTAACATTGTACATAAGGGAAAATGCACTTAGTCAAACAAACAAACAAAAAAAACCCTCTCTGTTTAGCCATCCATTTCAAATTTTTATAGAAAATCGTGTAGGCAGCATCAATTATGCTTGGGCAAATTTAGACTAATTAATGGGTTGACTAAGATAATTATTGAAATTTGTCTATGGATAAAAGGAGGAAAGATGAGCCATTTAAATTGCTTTTTGTGTGTGCCTGATGACTATTTCTAAAAGAATGGGCCTGCTGAGAAGCATATGAAGTGGGAGTGGCCCGATTCTTCTCAGGGTATGATGATAGAGTAACAAGGCAGCTGTTTGAATCAACACATCAGGATTAACACCTTAAAATGTCCAATATGCATAAATCCATAGAAGGTGCAACTTCTATAAAGGAATGTGTAATATATGAAAGGTCCACAGTCTACAATCAGTCTTTCAGATGGCTTGTGTGTGTGAATTCCTTTTGCCTTTAAAAGTCAAGCCTTTGAAGAAGACATGAGATGTGTAGACATGAGGCCCCTGAAGCTCATAAGGGTTAAGCATGTAACTAGTTCAATAAACTAGTACAAGGAAAATGTGTCCAGTTCTGTTGCTCACATCCTCTGTGTTCTGTCTCTTCTAGGAAGCTTTCTTGGGTGGTAATTTATTTGTTGCAGTGACAAAGCCATTGCTCAAAGCAGACTGGTATTTCCTGAGAAATGTCTTCCGAAGCAAGTGTTTGACGTACAGGACATCCTTCTCATTTCCATCTAGCCACACTAAAACATTGAAAAATGTTTCCTGAATTTACTTTCCCTTTCTAGGGAACTGAGGTGGGCTATTTATTTAAAAAAAAAAAAGAACCACAGAAAAACTAGATCTTTCTGTGGAAGCTGCAACGTAGCTTCACTGTGCAGCACTTTCAACATGGAGCAGCATGCTGGGTACACAGGCAAGAGATAGCATGGCTCCAGGCTTGGAAGACTCAGATTTGGATTAGAAAGATGTCTGGCTAGCTGTGGTTGAAAAGGTCAGCAATCTGTTGTGTTCCATTGAAAGAGGTCACCTCACAAACCTTAGTCAAAAAGAATGATTTTGTTGAGGTTCTCTGGGGGAACTGAAACAGTTGAATAAATATAGCTTAAACTTATTGCATTGACCTATGGGGTAGTGAAGAATTTGAGTTTCGACATCAGCAAGTGATAGCAGCGGAGCAGTAGCACAAGTGAAGCTACAACATCGTAGATGCACTTGCCACCAAGAGACAAAAGCAAGAAAGAAAAGCTCGTATGTAGGTGGCCATATTGGTGATACTTTATGGGTGTAGCTCCTGATATTTCTAGGAGACAGTATGACCCAAACAAGGATGGCACCAATAGATGTGGTAGCATGGATGGAGGGAAGCCCATGAGACCTCACCTCTACCCAGAGAAATGCAGGAAACTAAGGAATGTTGAGAATGGGAGAAACAGACTTCCCCAGGGAAACACCCACCAATTGGTTATCCAATAGTAAATTGTCAGCCCTAAAAACATCCATCCATCCAAATAACATTATACAGTCTAAGCAGGTTTTAATTACATATATAGGAATTTATGTAACTAACACACATATGTGTCACAACAATTAAAGACAAAGAGGCAATTTGAAAGAAGATTTTCTTTTTTAACAAAATCTCAATCGTTTGAGTTTTACCAATAAAGACTCTGGATTCAGATGCTGGGGTGAAAACCTGCTAGCTGAAAGAGACAGGGAAGTTGCCCAACTGACCTTCCTTCTCTACTGACATCCCAGAAACCTCCTCTCCCCATCTCAAACAAAACCTTCAGACTGAATATCCCTCCCTTCTACTTCCTGTGCATCTCTCTGTCCATCCTCCTGACTACCTCTCACTCTCAATGGGTTTCTCTTAATAATCTTATGTTCACTTTCTGTCAACTGGTTGCTTGCTCAGACTCTTGACCTATGGTTGTCTTTATTTAACACTGTTTACATTATTCAAAGAAAGCTTTTGGATAAAAGGTGTGTGGGAGAGCTGAGCCACACCATGACTTGAAGAGGTTTTTCCAGTAAATAATGCAATCTCAGGATTCACGGTGTGATCAAATATCCTGCAACAGAAGATGGGGCGGAAAGAGATCAGGGTTGCAGTTAACTTGCCTCTCTTCTATTTTCTTCTTCTCCCCTTCTTCACATCCATAGCCCAGACTCCATCTTTGTTCCCTTCATTTACTTGTGATTCCTTTCAAGAAAATGTAAAGACAATCCCAAATTACTTCCTTCTTATGATTAGTGTAGTTAACTGAACAACAGGCTTGTTTCCTGCATGTGATCATACTGGCCCAGATACTCTGAGGAACAGCACCCAAGAGTGTCATATCTGTGGAGGTGGCATGAAAATTGGGGAGTTGATTGACAGTTCACCAGTGAAGCACAGAAAAGAGTAACCGTGTACAAAAGCAATGGAGATAGAGAAGGCAAGGCAATAATAGCTGGCTATTATGGAAGCAACACCTCTTTAACTACAATATGATCCTGACATTTATTTTGTAATCTTGGTTGTGAGTGTGAAGGACACTGAATGGGATGTTCCCAGCACAAGGTAGCTATTCAATAAACGGTCTCATGATTGTGCAACTACACACCAGTCACGGTTCTTCAAAAGATGCAAATTCTTAAACCCTTCACAGCTCGTGTCTATTTTCAATACGAAGCAGAATCTGGTCTTTGTTCAGTTAAAAAATATCTGTTCAGTAAACAATGGTCATTGAGATAGAGACGAATCAAGATGAGTCTCTGCCCCTGAGACTCTCCTGACCATGTTGTTTAAATGCTCTCTAGATGTCTGAACCCTAGGAGCACAAGCCTCAGGATGGAGCTTGCACAGCATGTAGATTTCAGCCTTGCTTTCCTGTTGTGAAGTGGTACAGCCTTTCCTAAATGGACATGTCCGTTCTGGGCAGGTTGATAAGCAGATGCCTCTCCGTACAGCACCTCCAGACTACTTCTTCAGTATTTATCCATGAACACAAGGTGAAGGTGATTTTCCTTGACATCTAGTGCAGGTAGTTAGATGAATGCTTGCCCTGTTTACATCGTCTGATCACATACGTCCAGATAATCTAAAAAGAACCTGTTCTTAAGATAGGCTGAACTTAGCTCCTCCCCATGACAGATGCTCAGATTGCATGTAAGGCACACTACCTTTTGTGGTACATGTCCACACATATCCACTCATGGAGGTCTGTAAGAATGTCTATGGACTGGAAATCAGGGTTTAGACTTCTGGATTATGGATTACAACTCATCTAAGTACTGAGAGTTATTTTCCAAAACAACTGCCCCAGCCTGGGCCTCTGCAGTTGCAGCCGGATCCTCCTGGATCCTCACAGCTCCTCTGATAGAGGGCTGATGACTTGTTTGCTTCTTTGCCATTCTCTTTAGTTTTAATTTCATTGTTTCAATTTCTATCTCTCTGATTACTAATGAGTTTGAAAATCAATCCCAAGCTGATAATATCTTCTTTATTAATCGTCTGTTCACATAACTTATGCATGATTCTTCTTTTTCTTGAGAAAGGGTCCTGACACATCTATTAAGTTTTCATGATTTGCATTTGTATTCCTGATATCATTTGGTTGATGATTTTGATGTTTTCAAATGTTACACGTATCTGTTCTGGCCTGCCTTTGGTTTTATTAAATGTAAGTCCATAAGTTTTTATAAAAAATAAAATCCCTCAGTTCTTTGCTTTATAATGTCTGTCCTTCAAGTTTTTGACAACTTCTCTACCCATAAGTCACAAAGATAATATTCCATATTTTCTTCTATTAAATTTATAGCCTGTTTGGTGTATTTTAATACCTGATATCATTGTTATACACCTCTATGTTTGTGTTTTGTTCTACTTGAGCGTGTGTCTGTGTATTTTCATGTACATAAGTGTGGGTGCAGAGAATGAAGTCAGAGGACAACTCCAGGTGTATATTATCTTGCCTTTTGTCTTGTGTGACACAGTCTCTTTGCTTAACCCCAATGTAGACCATGCTATCTGCTCCATAAACTTGCAATAAGAATGCTGGGATTATAGATGCACATTACTAGGTCTAGCTTGGTTCTTGTCTTCATTACGTCTTACAATTTTTTTCTTTTTTTTTTTTGGTTTTTCGAGACAGGGTTTCTCTGTAGCTTTTGGAGCCTGTCCTGGAACTAGCTCTTGTAGACCAGGCTGACCTCGAACTCACAGAGATCCGCCTGCCTCTGCCTCCCAAGTGCTGGGATTAAAGGCATGTGCCACCACGGCCTGGCCCTCTTACAAATTTTTAATTAATTCTTAGGCATGTTAGTTTTATTGTCATAGTAGAGTATATGATATATAATTTTTACTGTTGTTTTACTTAGTTACTGATGGTGTGGAAAAATGCCATTGATTTTTCAGAGTTAGCTTTGTATACAGATACATACTAAAGCTTTTATTGATTCTAATAGCTGTGGCTGTGTTGCATTTTTTCTCTCTTTTTGGTATATGTGATTGCATTTTATCTGCCATTATTGACCATATTATTTCTTAAAATGTCTATCTAGTGTTTGGTGACACTGTGGATATATGAACAAACATTTACTCAAACTAGATAGGAAATCAACAAAAAGCCCAAAGTTATAATGCCACCAATGTCTTACTTGGTGAAACAATGAGTTTATTGGGATTACTTACAGAAGAACAAATAAGGTATTGCTTACAGGAACATAAACAGAGCAGCCTGTCACCAAAGGGCTAACATAGGCAATGACTTATGAAAGCTAAAATTCTAGAACTTGCTGAAGAACTTGCA
>JAQHUG010000077.1:2571680-2582907 GCA_028555095.1 Dicrostonyx torquatus
CTTATCTATGTTAGCCACATGACTCAGTACCTTAAGGCAGGTCACATCCTGCTTCTTTGGTGGTCTGGGCAGGATTGGGAGGGGGAAGTTTCCTTCTTCCCAGAATACTCCTGTTCTCTCTGATCTGCCTCTACTTCCTATCTGGTTTTCCCGTCTATACTTCCTGCCTGGTTATCGGCCAATCAGCGTTTATTTATAACATGATTGACAGAATACAGACTATTCTCCTGCACCAAGAGAGAAGAGGAGAGAGAGAGAGAGCAAGAGAGAGAGAGAGAGAATTCCAGAAACTCTAGGCTGGTTGGGTACACTTCTGGAATGCTTGAAGTATGGACAGGTAAGCCATACTGTGTTTATGTTTTAGGTAGTTAAACTCTAGGCCTATGAGGAAGCAAAAAGGGGGAGGGGACTTTTAAGGCTTTCTAAGTTTACATGGCAGCTGAATTGTAATAGAAATGGTCTATAGTATTGGTCATTCTGAGAATAAAACTTGGAGTTAACTATGACATGCAAATAATCTGACTGAGACTCAAAATCAGGCCAAGGAGTTGTGAGGGATGTGAAAAACGTAATGACTTTGGGTAGCTGACTTTCAGAGATGTTGTATTTGGCACAAAAATATCTAACAGTTCATTTATACAATTATATCAATATGTATGTGCAGAATACTCACTGCATGCCAGCCACTGTAAGTTGTCGAATTTCAATCAAGGCAATATCCTCAGATGCTATGAACATATGAGCTATCATGAAGTTTTCAAGTGCTGTCCAACTAAGAGAAATCCGTACTAAGTTCTAAAGGGTGGGAAAGAAAGAAAAATAACAGAAAAGATTTAAAAGAAAACATTGTAAGGCTGGAGTGATGGCTAAGTAGTTAAGAGCACTTGCTGCTCTTGAAGAGGACCCAGGTTCATTTACCAATATATACATGGCAGCTCCCAGTTCCAGGTGGTTTCTTGCTCTCTTCTGCCTTCCAGAAGCACCAGGCATGCAAATAGTGCACAGACATGCATGCAGACAAACACTCATACGAATACATAAAAATAAACGAATCTTTTGAAAAGCAAAAATAAGGTATAAAGACATTCTTAGCAAAAGAATCTTAATACACAAAGATCCCAGGGCTGGCAGGCACATGATATATTCCAGTAATAATGAGCACAGCAGTTGGAGTGTAGTTTGCAATCAGAGGTCCAGCAGGAGCCTTGTAGACCATGTGGACGATTTTGCCCCTTGCCTTTGAATGATGGAAAACATTGGAAGATTTTAGGCAAGAGATCCACAGAGCTTTGCATTTTAAAATATTCTATGTTCTATCAGCTAAAACTTGGAATCCATTTTTCCCATAGAAATAACTTAATAAATGGTAGCTCTGGGAAGCCAGAATAATGCTATTAGCACAATGTATCCAGCTAAACAGCCTACTGAAAAGGTTGGCTTTGTTGCCAACCACCATTTATAACTTAGTTTCTATAAGAAAATGCATTCCAAATTCCAGACAACCTAATTACAAATGACATTTTGGGGGACAGCCTACAATCTACTTATACTTGTGAAAAGACTCCAACATTTTTTCATATCAAAAGTTGTTAAGTAAGGTGAGTAACAGACTTCTAATTTTGAGATGCCCAAGGAAAAAGCCATTTGCCCACTTCCGCTCCCTGAAATTACCCCTCTGTAAAAAGAAAAAAAAAACCAGAAGAAAAGAAAATGCAAGCACTAAGGTAAAAGGAAAAAGAATGTATTGTGCTGGGCGATAGCTGTGAGGAAGGGCTGCAGTGTGAACATTAAGGGTATGGTTGGGAGCTGAAAGGAGACATCTATGGCTCTAGACCCTAACAAAGTCAGCAGGACAGATTACAAGATTGGTATTTTACCCTAAGAAGCCAAGACCTTTGAGGTTAGTTTCAGAGGCCACATAGGGATAGAGCAACACTTTCGAACAATTTTCCATAACAGAGAATTAAGGGGTTGACTGAATAAAGAACTAAGATCCAGCCTATAACTGGCTTCAAGGTAGAAGCAATGGAATTTTATGGCATTGACCTATGCAGGGTAAAATAACTAATGTATACACCCTGTACTTTGTATGAATGGAGTTTGCTATGAAGTGGGGGAATTTTTACAGCTTAAAATACATCCCAGCTACACTTCTGATAAAAACATATGCAGTTAATACAAAAAGAACTCTATTCAATCATTGGTAATAGTAATTATAATTAAAGAAACCGATACAGGTCCTACACAAGGACAGTATCATAAAACGGAGAAGGAAATGGATGGGAGACAAAAGCTGCCTCAGAAATATTGCTGCCGATAAAATGAATGCTGGGTCCAATTTATCCCTATTAATTTAAGATGAAAGCTAAGCGATTGCCTCTTTTCACAAGAAAAATACAACATGATGAAGATCCAGCAGGCAATAAAACACGTTTGACTTATTCAGAGTTGGGAAAGAGTAAGAAATCAGAGCATCCTGTCAGTGACTGAGTTGTACTGGGAACTTCAGAAAGGGGAACTGGGGATACCTCACATTCAAAAACCTCCAATAACAGTAAAGAAAGGAAACATAAGCTAAAGCACTGAAAACAATCTCAGAAAAAAAGATAGGTGTGGAAGACAAAGGAAATTTAGAATGTCCATAATTATGTTCCCCAAAGAAGAAAACTAATCTGAACAAAGCAATGTCATGTTGAAAGACGCACAGCTACATGGGAAAGGTGCATTAATAATCACAGAAGTGTAGTCCCCATTAATAAATTTGATTAAATTGTTAGAAAACAAGCCTCAGTCAGCAGTAGGCAAATGGATTCAACACTCTGTGCCCACATTTTTCACTATACCTTCTCCATTCAAAAAAAAAGACACAATTATAATTGCAGAAGTAGAAATGTGGAAATTGTCCAGGTTATTTCCACTGTGACCAACACTGGAAGTCAAAAACAAAACAGCAAAAAAAATACTGAAACATTTACCCAATCTCATAAATGGTAGAAAAAGGCAAGTGTGCTTTTAAGTGAATGATTATGCTTTGGTAATAAAGGAAATATTCATAGGATAAAATAAACATGAGCTGAGAATTGAGTCTTGAGTGAACAGAAACCAGAGCCTGAGGTTTGGTTTCAGTGGATCTAAGATGAAAGTCCCACCCTTAATAAATCATATACACTTTAAATGAAGCAGCCTCAATGAGCTATCAAATAGGCAAAAATATGTATTTTTAAAAAAGAAAGATGGGATGGTGGGTCAGACAAATACCTGATGGGAATAAAGATTTTTTTAAAAAAAGAATTACATATTATAGCTAAGAAATTATAAAGTTAGTACATGTGAAAAGGAAAAAATGAGGTACATGCACGAAGACTATTAATAACTTGTGAAGTGAAATTTAAAACTCATTTTAAAATATTTTGTTTTTAATTTTAGTGACATGTGTATGTGTCTCTGTGTGTGGTTTGTGTACTTGAGTGCGGATACCTGTGCAGTCCCAAAGAGGGCGTCAGATCCCCTGGAGCTGGAGCTAAAAGTGTTTGTGAGCTCTCTGACATGGATGCTGGGGACCACACTCAACTCTTCTGCAAGAATGGTGCTCTCTCTAACCACTGAGCAATCTCTCCATTCCCATGAGGTAGAATTGATTAAGCTACTGAATATACTCAGGGAGACAAAAATTGAAAGTCTAAAAATGAGATTATAAGGATAGAACAATATTGAAAGAGATGTAGCTAAGAATTTTCTAGAACTGGTAGAAGAAAATATTTCTTAATTCCAGGAGCCCAGTTAATCCCAAGTAGAATTAATTAAAAATACTGAAAAGACACCTACACTTATTATAGAAAATTTCAAAGCATCCCAAAGAATCTTACAAAATGAATGGAAAAATATACAACTTACTTTGCCATGGAATCTCCAATTCAAATAAGACTCAGTTTCAGCAATGAATGCTGGAAAACAGCAAACAAGCTACAGAATGAGCATGAACAGGCAAAACAGCAAACCTTCATTTGGATACACAGCTGAGCATATGGATTAGAGCAAGCAGTCTGAACAATAAAAACACAAGCATTGACTTCCAAGAACCCATCACTCTAGTGAATTCAGAGGAAGACTGAATGGAAAAGAGAGTGCTCATCTACCACAGAAGACAGGCATAAGGGCAAGAAATAATGGTGATCCAGACAGCTGCTATGGACAATGTGAATTGCAATAAACTGTGTGAAGAAATATTATAATGTGTACTTGGATGTGTGCATGTACTAAAATAGAGTGAAATTACTGGTCATCAGTATGCATGCAAAGTGGGATGGAGTTAATTGAATTTAGTGTCAAAGATTCATGAGTTGTTTGGAATATACTGATAATATTTGGACTTTGGATAAAATGTATATAGCATAATTTTAAAGAGAGTCTTTTAGATTCATTCCCCAAAGAAGAGAGAGGCATTGACAAGAGGATTTGAAAATTACATAGAAGTTGAAGGAGAAGCAAAAAGCAAAATCAAATGAAGAAGTGATGTGAATTTATCAGTACCCATATTGCACTTCTGTGCCCTTCTCCAAAGCTCAGCAATTGACAGAGCTGTTGTAGAAACATTGTTTCTTCTAGCAAATCTTTTATGATGCATAATGAAATTAGTGATTACCTTTTTAATTTTCCAAAATTTTCTCCTACAAGCTAAACAAACAACAACAAAAGCATTACTCAGAAGGCATGATATACCATTCAATTACAAGTTGTGGGTGAGAAGAATTAAATCATTGATAGCTAGAAGTCCAACTCTGGGACATTAAAACATTTAGGATTTAAAAGAAAACTATATTGTGTGTATTTACAGATGAAAGGGACTAGATTTCCAAACGGAGGATCGAATTACTAAGAGACCCATGACCCCTGAGCCTGCATGGTGTCAGTACCATGTAGAGAGGACAGCAAAGCAATGAGGCATCCTGGGGCACCTCGGAGTAAGAATCAACATGTCCCCACTGCAAGCACAAAAATCAATATTGGAGCTAGTGTGGTGGTACATGTCTATAATGTTATCACCTGGGAGGATGACACAGGAGAATCTTGAGTTCCAGAATGATCTGGGCGACCGAGTAAGGCAAGTCTCAAAAAATAATAATAATAAAAGAAGAAGAAAAGAGAAAAAAACCAGCAATCATGTTTAAAAATAAGGACCACCACCGAGTGAGACCCTGCACATTCCTATAGTGAATGATACCAGAGGTTCTGCTTTAAAGCATGAGAAGTATGGAGCCATCTTGAAACCACAGTCTCTTCAAAATAGCCTCCATTCAGGTAAAAATACTGAAATAATTGTCTCAACTGAGCAACACAAAGCAGTAGCAATAAGGAGTTGAAAGTCTGGATAAAAAAGTTGGGGATCAGAAGGGAAGTCAATATATCTTTGTAGGCCATGCAGGAAGAAGAAAAGAGAATGCTGGGAAGTTATTAATTAAGCTTTGGATGATGTGCTCTTCATGCTCAGGAAAATGAATTTCATATAAAAGATGGGATAAAATTACTGAAATAAGAATTATCAAGAGAAAAAAGAAATCACATCACATAGTGAAAGCATGGCAGAGAGATAACCCTATAAGCCAAATGAAAATGGTAAGGTACTGTTTCAAAAACTGTTAAAGACATCACGAAATGAAACATTAAAGGATTAAGAAACAGAATTAGAGAATTTGGGGTTGAAGCCAAAGGACTTGGGAAATAGCTACAAATTTAAGAAAACATTTCTCAGAAATGAAGAATAAGCTGGATGTAACAGAAGAGTAAATGAACACAAAGAACAGTGCTTGGAGAAAGGCAAGAAAGGAGGAGATTACCATAAAAGAAATATAATTAATATCAGGAGATGAGGAGAAAATTGGAAAGAAAGCTAAGAAGATCACCATGGCTAAGTCAGAATGTCCAAAGAATAAACTCAAAGCAAAGGCACGGATACCACAATGTCCAACTGGGCAAGGGGGATGGCTCTATGAGTAGAGTATTCGCTGTCTAAATGTGAGGACCTGAGTTCTAAAAAGCCAGATATGACAATAATTAATTATAATTCCTGCACTTGAAAAGGAAGAATTCTTGGAACTTCCTGGCCTGCAAGTCTAGACAATCAATAAGCTACTGGTTCAGTAAGATACCCTGTCTCAAAAAATAAGGTGTAGAGTAATAAAGAAAGATACCTGCTTCACATATAGACCTCTATACATATTATCCACATGGGTGTTCACAAATGCATATACCCTTCTACCAACCCACATGTATAAAATTCATGAAAACATTCTTGAAAAAAATCAATCAAAATGGTAAAAGTGAGAAGGCAGTACAGATTATAAGGAGGACAGAGAAGTCAAAGGACTTAGCAGAGGGTAAGTAATAAAAAATACTTAATATTTTCTTATATGAGTATTTAAAATATATAGAGAGTTAACAATATATTGCCATTAAACTCACACATGCACAGATACACATGCACATGCATGAACACACACACACACATGTATCCTCATGCCTGGGAAGTAAGGAGAGGAACTATTTGGAAAGAGAAAAGTTGAAGTAAGGTTTAAAAACAGTTCATAATGAAGCATATTATGTTGTATGCCAAGTAAAACTAAATTTTACAACAAAGAAAGAACAAGGAGACCATGCCTATATGAGAGCATTTATCTAAGACAATCTATACTAGGGTATATTTCAGCATCATTTTTGGAACTTGTGATAAAATTATTCTTTCATATTTAGAGGAAAAATGCCTTAGTCATATATAAAAGAAAAATGAGATTATTATCAAGCTTTTGACTGTAATGCTATGTAAATGGAAGAAAGTGAGCAATATATTGATAAAGCACAAAATAATATGATCTAATATTTTATACACAAGAAAAGTAACTTTCAACCATACACTTGCAAACAAATTGCTCTCCACAGCAAAAATATTAGAGATTATTTTCATGGGTTCTTGATGAATCTACTCAACAATGAGCTGTAGTCAACCAACATGGTTACAGAGAGAACACAATGCCAGTGAATACACTGTTAGATGCCTGTGTGCTCTGACAATGGAGATGTACTACAATTATTAGGGAGAGTGTGATGAGATTTATTGTTTTAATTATGAGGTGAGTAGAGCTGATAGTATTGTTACTGACACTTGAAGATGGTTATTTGGAAATGGAGGGAAATATAATATTCTCTTTTATTCTTCCCACTTTCGTATGTACTTCCAGTATAGCTCTGGGAAGATATGAACAAATATCTTCTCATCCAAGAATCCATAAAAGTCAAACTTGGGGAACTGTGGGGAGCAGATGTAGTCCTGAGTGAGTATGTGTTTTTGATGGAAGCATGGCCATTTCAAGAGCCCTACTGCTTCAGCCTCAAGGAAATGGCAAAGCCATCCTCTAGTCCAAGTATGAGTGTTGAAAAATAATTGACCTTCATCTAAAACCATAATATGCAGAAACTGCCAACTGCAGCTTCCTCCTCCTGGATGACTGTGATTTGGGATTGCTACCCTAGTGAGACTCCTGTGCAGACTAGTCCACCCTCATCACATTGCATATAATAAATTGTATATTGTGTACAATAAATATACTGAGTTTCCTGGTTGTTGATGTGTCTCCATTGGAGTGCATGGCTTACCTAGTCCTAGCTTTTCTGCATGTGTATGTGTGTTGTTTCTTGTAACCAGAAGCTGAGATTTAGCTTCCCAGCTGCCCAGACCCTAATAATCACATAGATATTATATTAATTCCAACACTGTTTGGCTAATAGCGCAGGTATATTCTCAGCTAGTTCTTACATCTTAAATTAATCCATTTCTATAATTTTTATTTTACCATGAAGCTCACACTTCTTGGGCAGCTACATGACATCTCCTTGACTTTGCCTACTCTCTCTATATATAGATATCTCTTCCAGTCTGGCTATATTCTTCCCTGTCATAGGCCAAAGCATCTTTATTTATTAATCAATAAGAGCAAAATATATACAGAAGGACATCCCACATCATCTCCCCTTTTCTGTCTAAAATAAAAAGGAAAGTTTAAGCTTTAACATAGTAGATTTGCATATACAAAACAGTTATCAAGCAAAAATCATAATAGAAATACTTAGTCTATTTATATTTGGCAAATTAAGGAAAATACTCTATCATCTATCCTATCTTTGTGATAGGATATAAAGTTTTATATCTAATTTATCTTTTATTATAACTAAGGAAAACTATAACTATCTATATTCAACTCTATTAGGTAATATAATATTACCTAAGTAAGCAGGAAGTGCATTGTAAACAGCTTTCAAAGTTCTAGAATTGACAGAGACATTTTGCTGGCTGGACAGTCACCCAATTTTTTTCTGTAATATTGGGACATTCATCTTCAACTTACAGGCCCATATCTGTCAGACTTTTCCATGAAGTAGAAAATTTGAAGATCTGTTCTGCTTTGTAACAGCAAAGTTCATAAGTTGCTTTGTTCTGTGTCTTGAAGAATGTCTGGCAGTTTCTTCTGTGAAGCACGAACCCTGAAGGACCATCTCATCTTTTGGAAAGTTCATTTGTCACTTTTCTGTGGGTCTTGAATGTCCATTTCATCAAGCAGTCCAGGCAAGAACAGTTTCTTGTCCAAATGGCTAGCCTTGTCATATTGAAGGCAAATTCCATAATGAGTTTCTTCAAAGCCCATCAACATCTCTGAAGTAATTGGTACTGCCAGAAGCAGACATGTCTCACTGTTGAGAAAAATCTAAGTTCTTAAATCATTTTAAATGCCATATTCTGTATGTCTTTAAAGTGTTGAAGATTATCTACCTAACCGAAATATATCTCTATATATCTAGAAAACCTAACATATTTGAAAGTTTCATTATTACAGATGACTATCTGTTAGTCTGCATTTCTTAACTATGCATTATATCTTTAAGTGAACTGCACAAACACAATACCTTAAACAAGAGCAGAAATACATATACACAGTGTCGCAAATCAATCTTAAATTTGTATCAATAGACCAAGATCGATACCTATGCAAAGTATTCATCTCTATATCATATTTTACCTTTTTTTTCTTAAGAAAGACCCTGATTGTGACCATTAACACTATAACCAACCTCCTTTAGATTAAAACAAACACTTATAAACGATATTTGGAAATTTGGGTGTAGTTCTTAAGATTATTTCCTGCTGATTGTTGAATGAATGAAAGAATGAAGTATTCTTAGGGTTCAAAGCGTTCTTTCAGGGAGTCTTGTTCCATCAAACCATGTTATCCTTGAAAGAATCCACAAGTTCCTATCCTCTGTGGAAACAAAATCAGAACCACTTTTCCAAAGTAACATATCCTGAAACTCACTTTTTGGCTTTTTTTCTTTTTTATTGATTTTTATTGAATGCTATATTTTTCTCTGCTCCACTTCCTGCCTCTCTTCTTCCCCATCAACCCTCCTCCAAGGTCCCCGTGCTCCCAATTTACTCAGGAGATCTTGTCTTTTTCTAATCTTGCATAGATTAGATCTATGTAGGTCTCTCTTAGGTGTCCTCATTGTTGTCTAAGTTCTCTGGAATTGTGTTTTGTAGGCTGGTTTTCTCAGATTTTGAGGTAGTAACCAATAAGAGCAACACATAATACAGAAGGACATCCCACATTAGTTTCTTCATTCCCTTCCTGCCCTAATCAAGTCAATACCAAAGCTGTGTAGATTGTGGCAGTGAAGGAGTTAGTTTATTGGAGCTACTTAGAGAAATGTGGGGGATCCAAAGATAGCTGCTTCCCTGAAAAGCCCACTCTGATCTGGATGAGGACTCTCCAAGGCTGTAGGAGCTCTCTTCAAGCCTTGGAAGCAGTTCAGTGTAGTAATGAGCGCAGACTGCTTTCCCAGCCCCTAGCTACCAGCCGCCCAGGACAGGGCCCCTTGTTCCATCCTGCCCGCTGATTTATACCTGAAATAATTACACAGAAACTGTATTCATTAAAATACTGCCTGTCCTGTTATATCTAGCCTCTTCTAGTCCAACTCTCACATCTTAATACAGCCCGTTTCTAATAAACTGTATTCACCACAAGGATATGGCTTACCAGCATGAGTCTAACCAGCATTCATCTTGGGCAGGAGCAGCATGGCATCTGCCACACTTCCCTTCCTCCCAGAATTTCATCCTGTCTACCACCTATCTGATTTCTGCCCTATCAAAAGGCCAAGGCAGTTTTCTTTATTCAACCAATGAAAGCAATACAAATGAAGAAGCACCTCCTACACCAGTTCAGCCATATAGAGAGTCTCTCCCAGGTTACTTGGTTGCTCAGTCTCCTCTCTCAGCAGTTGTTTACTACTTCCATAATTTTGTGGGAGTGCTCTTGTGACTCTTTCTAATTTTAAGAACTTCCTGAGACTTGCAAGTTGTATACCTCTTGAGTGTCATGAACTTCATTCCTTTCTCTATGAAGGAATCAAGGAAATTACTACACTACATTTGAGAACCAATAATCTTGGGGAAAAAATAAAGAGTTAAGAGATATCATTAATCTCCTGTCATTAAATCAGAATTGTTACTATGAATTCAAGAAATAATTTACTTTTGTGTGTATCTATGAGATGGATTCATATGGACATAAGTGCATGTGTTTGGAGGCCAGAAGACAACTTTGAATAGTATTCCTCAGTTTCTATCTACCTTTTATCTGTTTGTTTATTTGCTTGCTTGTTTCTTTGTTTGAGACAGGTTCTTCTCTTGGCCTAGAAGTCACCAAGTACATTAGGTTGGCTGGCATATAAGTCCCAGGGATCCATTTACTTTAGTGTGCATCACCATGCTCAGCATTTCTCATTCATGGGTTCTGTTGACTGAACTCATGTCTCCATGCCTTCAAGACAAGCACCTTGCTGGCCAAATTGTCTTCTGAGGCAAAGAGATAATTTCTCATAAATTTATATGAAATTTCCAGCCGGGCAGTGATGGCACGCACCTTTAATCCCAACAACAGGAGGCAGAGGCAGGCAGATCTCTGTGCATTTGAGGCCAGCCTGGTCTACAAGAGCTAGTTTTTAGGACAGGCTCCAAAGCTACAGAGAAACCCTGTTTTGTGAAACAAAACAAAAAGCAAAATAAATTCATATGAATTTTCCATAATTGCAATGTAAACAATTCATACTTTGAATTGGGATCAGAGTAGATGCATGCATAGATAGACAGAAGATAGATAGATAGATAGATAGATAGATA
>JAQHUG010000077.1:2589745-2613037 GCA_028555095.1 Dicrostonyx torquatus
TGTGTGTGTGTGTGTGTATGTGTACGCGCATGTGTGTCACACACTGTTCAGGGAGCCAAAGCTATATTATAGAGATAGCAGAATTTAAAATAGGAGAGAATAGAATTGCTAATCTCTTCAACTACAATTTGAAACTTTTGGCAAAGTAAATAATTTCTAGGAAGACAAAGTACTATGACAAACTAAAATGTAATAGCTCTAAATAAAGTATTACTAAATGAACAAAATCATTAGAAATCCATTTAATACAGTGTACAGTTACCAGAATATTATTATCAGTATTTGTTCTACACCCCGGGGATGGGAACTATGACCCATATAGTCACTGGTCCTTGAACTCAGTATGGATTCCACCTTGTGAAGTGGGACTTAAATCCAGTCAGAAACTGATTGATTACTCCCATGATACTTGTGCCACTATTTCACCACCAGTGGGCATAGTTTTCCAGTCCAATTATGATTTTACCTTGGAAGATTCACAACTGAGTGAGACTGGTGATTACTATTCTCCCAGAGTAGCAAGCACAGGACCTTGCAGCACTGTGAGAGCTAGCTAGGAAGGATGAAGGTTCCAGGTCACTAACAGCTTGTTTTCTCTATGTCCTACAACCCAAGGATATGGTGTCTTCAGCCATCAGTGCTGTCGTGTTCTGAAGGGTAACCAATAGCAATGCCCAGAAGTCTATGGGAACCCAATAATCCCCAGCTTCAATTAAAGCAACTTAATCCTGGAACTGGGATTTTTATTTGATATCCTCTGGAATCTAGTAGGAGAATTGTTGTCCTTTTATAATACCTAAATTTAAATCCTTTTTATATTTGTATGTGTTTATCTTTTAGGAAGCTTCCATTGTAGTAGGTTTTCATATGGCATTTTAAGCCCATCTTTAGTGCTAGCTATCCCTCCCTGTATTTTATCCTCTATTTTGCTCTCTTACCCCTGACCCAGTTTAACCTTTCTGTTATTCTACTTTCCCCCTTTTAAAGTCCCAGTTGGTTATTGAGTCTCTCAGGCCTCATCAGAGAAGCTTCTTTTTGAGTAGATGGCAATGAACACAGAGACTCACAACTGGCCAAAATACAGAGAATGAGAGGATACAGTGTGGTCAACCCTATCTGTGACATTCATACCACAACCTCCTTCCAATGCTTATGGATCATCACAGTAAAGGGGGTGAAAACTAATAGAGCAAGAGGTAGTGGTGAATACAACTTGACAGTGTGTTCCAGACACAACAGGGCAATTGTACATGTGAACTCACGATGGTTGAGGCAGCACAAGACCCATGCAAGGTCAAGCCAGACAACATCTCCATATGGAGGAAGAGTTAAGCAGGAAGTCCCACTGCTAGCCAAAAAGCTACTGATGATTGCTAGCTGTTCTGAGGAGACTTTGTTTTCTTTAGGTTGTGGTCCCTAGTGGGTTGACCATGAACTAGAGGATGGCCACACACCCAAGAGTACATGGGAAGCACAAACTGTTCCTGATGAGGAACATTATTTTTAGTAAATGACAATACAAGTTGTATTCAGTATGGAAGAGGAGGGGTGGATCTGGAAGGAGCTGGGTGAGAGGGATGTATATGTGATCAAAATACAATGTATGAAATTATCAAATAAGTGATACAAATGCTTTATACGAAAATGACAAAGACACATCAGAATAACAAATACACACACACACACACACACACACACACACACACACACACACCAAAAGTATAAAATGCTCTAAGAAGAAGCAAGAGACTTCAATGAGTGCAGAAAAGTTGGTAGAAAAGAGATGCCAGGAAGTACGTCATATTTTTCAAACATACTTCAATCATTAACTATCAAGTATTTCTAGAGAAGGTATGTCACTACTAATGTGCCTTTAGAAGTCCAAGACAAATGTTGAAGCAAGGAGATCACAATGGATACATTGTCCTTATGGTCAGTGCTGATGCAACTTCTCTCAATATGTGGACATTTTTACTCCTAAACATCATACTATTAGAGTTGATTTGAATAAAAAAAAATTAAAAGTATTCAATAGCTGTAGGCTTCAGATTGTTTGCAAACACACATGAGAAAAACACACATGAGAATTCAGGAAAATCGAGGCTATGTTAGTCGTGATCAGTTCTCAACACACTTCCTTTGTAACACAGACATTATTAAATAGAAAACAATTAACATAAAATCAATAAAATTTAATTTTGTGTTGATTGTATTGTATCAGAACTCAAATCCCTTGTACTATACAGTGGTCAGAGAGTTCCAGTGAGAACTGAGAAATATTTAGAATTCTGTATTAATGAAAATATTTATTGAAATACATGCAGTGCAGTTAAGCCAGAACTTAGGCATAAAGCTGAGAAAAAAATTATACTAGTGATGACTTAGAGCTGGAAACTAATGGATTAATTATTTCACTTCAAAGATTATGAAAGGGAAGAAACAATTAAAGGCAGACATTAATTAAATAGAATAAAATACACAATAGAAATGACAAAGTGAAAGTCGTAGAATAAAAGCTGCAATAACTGACATCTCTATCAAGATTAAGTGAAAAAGATAATATAAGTAAACTGGATTCCAGTAAAAAAGGAAAATGTATAAATGTATCCATTATATAAAAGATAATGCTATAATTTCCAGGATAATTATAATGAAAAAGTGTGTGAAAAGACTACATTATGAATAAATATAAAAACTGACTGAATCCCTGGCTTGTATGAAATGTTTCCCTTAGGCTCATGCTTGGGATGGTTGCATTCCAGCTAATGGTGTGATATCCAGGAAGAGTGATAAGGCTGGAGGTCCTGGGGACGGGTCCCTGGGATATCTCCTGTTGTTTCCCTTAGGCTCATGCTTGGGATGGTTGGGTTCCAGCTAATGGTGTGATATCCAGGAAGGGTGATAAGGCTGGAGTTCCTGGGGACGGGCCCCTGTGATATCTCCTGTTTCCTTGCTTGCTGCTGTAGTGTGAATACCCACCCTCTGCAATAGGGTCCCACTGCTGTGATATTCTGCTTATGCACAGAAAGCCAAGCCGCCATGGCTGGAATTTCCTGAAACTGTCAGACAAACGAAACCCTTCCTAAGTTCTTTTTGCCAGGTCACATCAAGACAAAATCACTAATATAACATGGCGGTGCATGCTTATCACCCCTGCCAAGTTACAGGGTGAGGTGGGGAATTAGGATTGTGAGTTTGGAGCTAACCTGGGCTACACAGTAAATTCTAGGGCAACCTGGCTTGTATAGTGTGACCATGTCTCAGAAAACTAAAGAAAAAAAAAAGAATAGAAATAACAAAAAGGTAAGTACTCATATGTACACAATAAATAAAAATAAACCAAGAAAAATGTAAATGTAAAAAGTCTTATTATCCTGAAAAAGTACCTATGATCAATAATTATCAAATCTTTCTCCTCACATTATTAGCTCCAAATAGTCTAATAGGGAAGATTTACCAAACACTTGAAGCATCAGAAACTCTAGTCTTACATAAAATCTTACAAAGAAGATAAATAATGGGAACTTTTCATGATCCATATACCTAAAAAGATAAAATCTGTGCCAAAATTAGATAAAGACAATATTTAAAAGGCAGCTATAATTTATTTCTCTCATGAATATTCAGAAATCAAAACTTTATCAGCAAAAACTTGTGATAACTTTCTTCTGTGGTGCAATATTAATGGTTCATATGAATTTTCAGAAGGCTAGCTTATTTGTGTAAATAGATTACTTAAGTCAATATGAAAATTTACAAAGTTTCTCATAGGAAATATTAAAATATCAGGCACAGGTTGTATTGGGTTCTATTTTGAGTTATATATTCTACAAATAATCCTAAATTGGTATGACTTTAGTAAATCAAAGCCATATGGCAGAGTTTGATTAAGCTGAATATAACAAAATTCTGTATAGAAATAAGGAACATACCCAAACCAGGTCCAGCATGGATCTGCCTCACAAAGAAGTATTATGTCAGCAAAATGTAGATATAAAATGATGCTTTCTGTGTAATTCTTTAAGTACATAACACTCAAAACAGATATATAGTCAAAGGGCTCAGCATCTGAATGGTCCATCCGTCTTTGGTGTCATCCTCAACAGGGGTGCATCCCTTGGCAGAGACGGGTCTCCTTGTGGTGATGTTGTGTACTGCATCCTGTGCTTCTTACATGACTCCTCACTCTTTGGAAATCTTTAAAGCTTTACATGTATGACTTGTGCACATTGCACTCCAATAAAAAGATCATTGGACAATTGAATTGCATTTGTATGCCCCAGCTGCAAACAGAAAAGATATTAAAATGATAATGATTATAACAACGAAGTATCATTTTCTATGGTTAAAAGAAGCACAGATACATGATTTCTATGAAGACATTTATAAAATCATATTAGAAGGCATTAAAACATTTCAATAAATTGATTTAATATTAGATTAAAAAGACTTGATTTGTTTTAGATGGCAGTTCTTTCTAAATGAATATGTAGATTCAATGGCACTTAAACTAAAACTGTGAACCTAGAAAGTGGCTTCTCTAATTTGTGCCGAAGACGATGTGCAAGAGGAAAAACCAAACCCTGTGATCAATACCCAACACTACAAAGTTAGCTAAATTAAAAGGTCAAAAAAGGATAAGTGGAGAGTTTGTCCCTTTACTAATTAATATATAGCACAAGTTACAGAGATTAAGCATATGATTTTGTTACAAGGCTTGATAAACAAAAGACAATGAGAACCAAAAATCAGCCCACATATTCACAAAACTTTGATGAAATGCTAATGCAACAAACCTATATAGCTCTGAAATCACTGACTGTTCACATAGAAAATTGTCAGGGATTCAATCACTTCTCATGCAAAAAAATTGATTTCTGATGAACTGACTCTTATACGAAAGAAAGAGATTCATAATTTTTAAAAGAGAAATTATTTTGACAATGGGGTAGAGACAAATCTCTTAAGCATTGAAGATACACACACACACACACACATACACACACACACACAATGCATTTATTACTTATGTAGTTGCTAGAAAATATCTGACCAAAATAGCTTTAGGAAGTGAATTTGGGCTCACAATGGTACCGTCCACGATGGTGGGGAAGGCATGTCAGTAAGAGCTCAGGGCGGTAGGTCACACTGTATCTGCAGTCAGGAAGTAGAGAGAGATGAGTGCAGTGTTCTGCTTGCCCGTTGCCTTTTTAATTATTCCAGTACCCTGTGGGATGATGCCGTCCACAGTTAGGATGGGTTTTCCTGCCTCAGTTAACCTAATGTTTAAACTCCTTCATAGACACAACAAGAGAGATTTGTTTCCTAGGTAATTAATTCTATCTCTTGTCAGATTTGCAATTAATAGTAGCCACGTTATATTTGTATTTGTTAGAAGCCGGGTCATCTGTGAAAAGAAAGGAGAGTAGAAAGGAGAAGCTAGGAAAGAGACTATGGCCAATGCATATGATATTCTTAGATGAAAACATCTTTATGAAACATATAACTACTAATATGAAATTGTAACTTTCAAGTGTCAGAGAAAATCAATATCACAATTTTGCAATCCCTAGAAAATGGCTATAAGGGCAATCCATATCAACTGGAGGGCTTACAGCAAAAGTGAGGCACTTGTGAGTTTCATTTTCACTCTTTTTAAGTTAATTCATGTTACTTAAGAAGCTAATTCAAATTATTTTTCAGCAGAATAAAGCAAAGAAGTAGATAAGAGAAAGCATCCATAATTTAGTGAAATTTTAAAAGTTCAAAAATATAATGACCTCTTCTAAGAGGTGACAGAGTACCTTACACAATGCCTGCATCTAGATAACATGAAGAAAACCAATGCAGACTATATGAAAATCTCCACAATAGCTACAAAACAGTATGATCTCATGGAAAGAATGAGGTATGCCAAACATGGTGATAGATGCAGAGTGATATCTGGGATATGTTGCTAACATTACAAAGAAAAAACAGAGCAGTGTGCACAGTCAAATTCCATCTATGTTTAAAGTTCTCAAGGAGCATGTAAAAACATGTCAGCTTCTTAATAATTTCAATGTATAGGATTATCTAGTACAACAATCCAACTTATCAGTATTTTATAGTAAAAAGAAAAAAAAAGAAAGAAAGGGAGGGAGGGATGGATGGAGGGAGGAAGAGAGGAAGGAAGGGAGGAAGACAAAAAGTTCCTGATTACAAATACATAAAACTACTGTGTACAAAATAACCACAAAGATGTAGGCTGTGACTGGTCAAGGGCAAAAGGAAGTTTGTTAGGTTTACAGTGTAGAATACTATCCAGCAATGATAATGGATGGATATTGTTGCCTGTAACAACTGGGTCAACCTCAAAGGCTTTCTACTGAGTACAATATTCAGAGGATGCCTCTTATATGATGTTTCCACAAAGCAAGATTAAAGAGTAGAAGTTTGTGGCTTCCAGCTTTGGAAGGGGTGGCACTGTGGCCTTGGGTAGAATTTATAAATAATGAGGTTATATTGCATCCTGGTCACAGTGGAAGTCACATGAAATGTGCCTGTGTATTAAGATTCACAAAACAGCAACTCACCAAAAATAAAAAAAATATAAAATTTAAAAACTAGACATACTTTTAATGATAGAATATATACATTTAATGATAGAATATCTCTAGAAGGTTGCACTTAATTTATTTATTTTTTTGTTGGTTCCACAGAGGAAATCAGAATATAAATCTTGGATTCAAACAAAGGCTGGAGTAGAGCTTTGCCCTACACAGCCCTGGTACTTTTAGAATTTGTCTTTTGTATTTAAACACAGCAGACATACTTGAAGAGTTATATATACTCTGCACAAAATTAAAGTTTGTTCTCTACATTTGGAGATCACAGGGCTGGGAATATAGCCTATTGGATAGAGTCCCTTACTATATTTCATAAAATCCTCTTCTCAAGCTCCAGAGCCATCTTTGTGCCCAAAGAATTGGAAATATGCACTGGAACCTGGTGGAGTCACCAGTGGTTACACAGCTGAAGGCCATGCTTCCTTATATCCTTGAATCTCTTCATAGCAAATAGTTCAGCAGTGATGGATAGGGCCTTACTGTAAATGGGTCTCCTCCTGTATAGACCCCGCGTGGGCATCTGCACCTGTGCTGAGTTCATGGATGTTCTGTCTTGTGTCTAGAAGATGACATTTTGCAGGCTGTCTCTATTTTTCAGCTTTTGGTCTCCTCCTGTCCTTCTATCATATTTTCTTTGTCTTGGTGGAAATGGCATAAATAAAAGTCTCGTTTCAGCCTCAGCAGTCATCTGTCACTAATTCTCAGCACCTTGAGCAGACACAAGCTTCTGCACTCACTCATAACTGAGAAGAGAGGCTTCTCTGATTAATACAGAGAGTAGTCTTTTTCTATGGGTAGAAACACAGATATTTCAAAGGTGATTTGGTGGTGTGTCAGTTTAGACACACAACGATAAATATTCTTCAATCTCTCTCCAGGCGATGACCTCCCTGCCAAGGATTTTTCCTAGGTTTCTAGTACTAGAAATGGATTTTCTGCTTTCTGTGCTAATAACTCACAGAAGCCTTGAGTTATTAATATCATTAGTGCCAGGAGTGGGATGCATCCTATTTTCCAAGGTCCAGGGGCACTCAAAGCAATATAGGCTCTTGCCATTCCTAGTGTTTCCCTACCAGAACTAGATGATTTGATCCTCTTTCTGAAGACATCACACATCTTGACTGCATGATATAAAGAAATCAAGCAGGAACTGAGATGGAAGCCACCTCCCTGATGACTAGCTGGTCCAGTCTTGGAAAGTGCTATTGCAAGATGCTGGGAAAGAAAAGGCATTGGTGCACATATGAACCATACAAACTGCAAGACCAACCAACAGGGCAGGGTGCACCCACTTGTGCTACCCTGACAGTGCTGATGTGGAGGGTAACCACACAGTCTCTGTAGATGTGTTTTCACCCAAGCAAGGTCCCAGGAATACACTGCAAAAGAAACAATGATGGTTATACAAGAATGTAGGCTCTAAGCAATTATCCCTAAGCAGCAAAAAGCCCCAGGAATCCATCATTCTACAGAGCTATTGACATTGTAGTAGTCATGCAATGTTGGAGGAAGAGAGCCGCTTGCTGCTTCCCAGCTGCCCAGCTAGCTTAGACCTGAAATAATCACGTAGAAAACATATTATTTAAATCACTGATTGACCCATTAGCTCTAGCTTCTTATTGGCTAACTCTTACGTATTAGTTTAACCCATTTCGATTAATCTGTATATCGCCACGTAGCAGTGGCTTACCAGGTAAAATTCCCAGTGTCTGTCTCTGGCAGCTCCATGGCTTCTCTCTGACTCTGCCCTTCTTTCTCCCAGCATGCAGCCTAGCTTTCCCTGCCTAGCTCTGCTCCCCTATAGCTCTGCTATAGGCCCAAAGCAGTTCCTTTATTTATCAGGGTAATCACAGCATACAGGGAGAAATCCCATATCAATGCAAGGCATTTCTGCCTGGGTATTTTGAATGGCAGCAAGTATTAGAAACAGATGACTATGGGATCATTGGCCTGTGACTATATTGCTATGTAGAGGGTGGTACTTTTATATCTAGCCTTTGAAGTTCTTTTGAGGGCTTTGTTTCTTGTGAAGGATACAGTGAAACTGGAAGCATGCCTTCTTCTTCCTGAATTCATGCTAACAAGATACTATGTATATTTGCATTCTCATTTCTTTTTATCTTTTTAAAAAGATATCCCTCTGTTATGGGAAGAACTCAGAAAATGGTATAACACATCCAGGTAACATTGGTGACTCCCATATTTTTTTCTATGTCTGTGACCACAGAACTCAGGCTAGCATGCCAAGATTGATTACAATTTCTGAGTAGCTCCTCCAGTAAGAAGTAGTTGAAAGCCATAATGTATTCAACACTGATTATGTGAGTGGCTCCTCTATGTGAATGCTTAGTCCGTATTTTCAAAATAGACAAAAGATCATAGTATTTTTTTTATCACTTCAGTCTCTAACAAGACAGATATAACAGGTTCCCTCATTGTACAAAGAGATGAGCTTAGATTCAGAATAATTTTGCTTTAACAATATAATTAGAGAGAATTTGACTAAACTTTTCAAGCCTGAGATATTTTCCAGAGTGACATACAGTGACTGTAATTAAAGGCCAGTTCTTACTGGACCCTGAGAAATGAGTGTGTGGAACAGTACTCCACAAGGCAGTTTGACTAGAAACAAATAAAGTCAAAGGACATATGTAAAGGGCAGGCATAAAACATGCAGCAGCCAAAGTTCCAGCCCAGTGTCCAAATCTCTTAAGTACTAATGAGCTTATGGCACCAATAACCGAAGTAGAAAAAAACACAACTGGATAAGGGGCCTTGGAGCATTCTGTGTTCTGGGCAGCTGGAATGGGCTGTGATTCCAACTCTGCTACTCAGTAGCTGTTGGCATGATAGATGGCTTACTATCTCTGTCTGCACCTTACTTTCCTTATCATCAGGTAGAGACATTCAAAGTGGAGTAAATGAGTTACTATTTATTTGTAAAATCTCTTAGAATGGTTCCTGGTGCCCAGGAAAGGCTGGTAGGTAAAATTACCTTTTAATTGTATTTCTATTCTTCAGACTCATGAAGAATCCTGCTGTGCCATTTTGCAAATTAGACATTCAGCACAAAAACTCTGTTATGAGCCACCTCTTACACAGTTTGGGCTCCAGTCCACATTGGCTTGATTGGGAGGCCAGCCCCCCTTTTCTCAGCCTCTAGTATTGTCCTTGCATGGAGTTTTTATTAGAATTATACTTTAGGACCTGCCTTTGGGCATAGAAGATACCCCTAAAACAAAACTTAACAAAAGAATGGCATTTTGAGAATTCTACCTTAGTCTTATTTTTCTTCTTTTTCTTCCACATACCTAAAAGCCACAATTGAAAGGAAATGGGAAGACTATAAAACACACACACACACACACACACACACACACAAAGGGTAATTACTGATTTTATTAAAAACATCTATCATAGAGCCACACAACCATTGTTATTTCAAGCCTGGGAATACAATGCACACTATTAAGCCATTTGATGATTCAAGATAAAAGCATGATTAAATATGTTAATGAAAGTGCCAGCCTACATCAAGATGCACACCACAGATCAACCTCAGACAGATCCTGCTGCTGCCGAGATGTTCCCTTTGTGAACTTCCTATTCAACCTGCCTTCAAGTGAGTTAGCTATTTTGTGCTGTATATATGTAAATATATAGTCATGAGGGTATGACATTCTGTGTGATCCTGGGCCAAGTTGGCTACCCTGGAATCCTGCCCTCTGACTGCTGTTCAATCCCATTTCCATTGCCATCCTAGTGGAGTTAAAAACCAGGCCCCTGGTATTCTCTTACCACTTCCCTCTGTTCTCATGCCTAGAAGGACAGGAACTCACTGCAATCAGGATGGATTGAGTTTGTCAAGTCTCAATTGTTGGTTAAGTCTCATGTTGGCTTCTTAACACATTAAGACAGGTGTTCTAATTTTTCCTGCTTTATTCTTCTTACTGACCTGTCTTTACACAGAGGTGGGCTCAGAAATGTTAAATACTGTAGAGAGATAATCATGCATGTAGAATTCTGCTGTTCCTATTCTCATATGGCTCAGTTCTCTCTGTCACCTTGGGTCAGATGTGCCAATGTGAGTATAAGTAATACCTGTCTGACCAAGCTAGAAGCCTCAAGGACTAGTTTCTGTAACACCACATTTTCTACAATCTGTTTCATAAGCTTGAGTTCCCATATAATTAGGATTAGTGGAGTCCCATTTTAACCCATCTGTGGGCATGTAACACAAGAGACATACTTGTTGTTTTGGACTGGATATGCCTTACCTGTTCTGAAGCTTGTAGGAGGAGGGCCCACTTGTTTGTCCTGGCTGCCCAGCTAGCTTAGCCCCTAAATAACCACACAGAAACTGTATTTATTAAAACACTGCTTGGCTCTAACTTCTTAATTGGCTAACTCTTATATTAATTTAACCCATTTCTATTAATCTGTATGTCGCCACAATGGCAGTGGCTTACCAGGTAAAATTCAGCACATCTACCTCTGGTCACAGATTCATGGCATCTCTCTGACTCTTTCCTTCTCCCAGCATTCAGTTCTGTCTTCCCCGCCTACCTTAGTTCTGCCCTATCAACAGGCCAAGGCAGTTTATTCATTAACCAATGAAAGCAACACATGGACAGAAGGACTTCCTACACCAGTACCTGGTCAAGCCTGAACAACTTGTACATACCTGGGAATCTGGGATCTAGAATCTGCCATCTGAAAGACATTTGTTTTGTTTTCAAAGACCTCACTCTTTCTAACACCCCTGGCTGGCATTTTGAATGACACTTGGTTAGACTCTAGCACCTGGGACATCTTCCTCACCATGCAAGGTTCAAAGAAAGAATACAAATGAAATCTAGTTAGATGTTTTGCGTGGACTCTGAGGATCCCATCAGGAGAAACCATAGGTCCCTGGAGCTCAAGGTCAGAATAAAGTATCAGTTCACTCTGTAACCTTGGATGGACTCATCTCATCTGATTCCTCTCTTCTTTCTTCCCTCATGTATAATGGAAATTGTACCATCAGTTCTCAGAGTTGTTCACCTCTAATGAACCTTGATATTGAACAGTATCTTCCTTGCTTTCTCAAGCCAAGAAAGATATCTTCTGGGATTCTACTTGATACAGTGGACCATTGTTCATTACCTTTGTGGCTTTCTCAAGCCAAGAAAGATATCTTCTGGGATTCTACTTGATACAGTGGACCATTGTTCATTACCTTTGGGGGGGAAATGTTATGAGATATAATGGGTTGATGAGATTATCGGGGCTCTAAATATGAGAGGAAAAAAAAATAGATGAGGAAAGATTCCAAAAAATAGATTCAGCTGGAAAGCATGAGGGTCATACATTTAGGTCAATAAAGAAGACCCATAAATGATCTGTGTTTGTAATCAGAGTCCTTAGGGCTGTATTGCAAGTGGGGTCTCAGTCTTCTAGATCTGTACCATCAACCACTAGACTCACTGTTATTAGTTGTAAATCACATCAGCAAAACTTTTCTGAGAACACGTTTCCCCATATACACTTATGCTTACTCGTAAAATTAAAAACGGCTGGATCATGTACACTTTATATGTATTTTGTGTATCTAAAATGCACAGCCAAGGAAAAATGTTTAAAAGATGAGTATGTAAATAACAAGAGACCATTTAAAATAGTCTTTTTACATTCTCCCATCACCCAGCACGGGTTGGAATATACATAACATGGGGCCAATGGCTAGAATGGCTAGAATGTGACTTTGTCAGCGCCAGTAATAGAACCCATGGGAAAAGGGGCATCAAGCTTTCAAATGCTTGTTCTGGCTGAATTTTCCATTAAGCTATAAAGAACACAATGAATAAACTATTCATTAATCAAATTCCAATGGAGAGCACAGTCAAGGGTCAAAGATGCCTTTTGCTTCTTTTCGTTTTTCAATGTCACAGGTGACTGAGAATAGTGTCCTTTATAGATCAAGCAGAATAGATCCTCCCCTTTGTTATTCAGAGAAGCGTTAATTTGCACATTTAAAGCAGTAGTTCCTGTTGCTCACCTCAGAGTCACACTTCTCCTGTGACCCTAAGAATCTGTCATCTCAACAAATAGCTGAAGAGTCAAGTGTATCACAAATCTATTTAAATAATAAAGTCATGATTCTGTCAGTCCTGTTTATGAGATGGAAGAACATCTTGATATATAAAATAGTGGCTTGGTGACTGGTTTGTTTGGATTAAAATAAGGGAAGAGAAAGGGATAATATCCTTAAATAGAAACTTGAAAATGATTTCTTTGGGGCAAAAACTGGGCATTTGTGTTTTGTGAGATACTGTTTTGGGCACTCCTTGCCAGACTCCCAGAACATAGGACGTGTTGAATGGTTGCCTTTTGAATGTGTAAATTTATAGACATTTTTGAATATGTGGTCCATATAGGTCTGAGGAGTCTAATAAAGTGTTAGGAAGTCCAAAAGATTATAATTTTTAATTTCATCTTATTTTAGATAGGATTAAGGCTCAAATCCAAAAGTGTCAAAAGGGAGAAAAATGCATTAAAAAGTAAGATGATAATGGATCAATTGTACAAATAATTATTAATTCATCTGTACTCTGAAGAAATGTACAAGAATAAAACTCTTCAAATATAAAATTATTAGATTAACTAGAAGGCATCATCCAAACTGTACAGTTTTCAAAAAGACACATCTATAAAAGAAGAATATGGAGAATTTTGAAGTCAAGACTGGCCAAATAAACCATGAAAACACTAAAAATAAAAAAACTGGAAAAATATTAACATTAGATAAAATAGGCAAAAAGAACAACACTACACTATTGTTTTACTAATATAAGATTTTATTTGTATTTCATTCATTAAAGGTCCAGTTATTCTTGGAATTTCAACAACTCCAAAACTATATGCACATAACAACATGGAATGTACAAAAAATTCATAGACCTAATTTGACAGGACTGTAGAAATAATTTTAAATTGATCAATGGGAGAATTTTTTAAACATATTTTTTCTTCACTTAGTAAATGTTTGCTCTCAGTTTTGCTTCAAACAAACTTCTAGGATTTCAGTAGATAAAAGATATAAGTCTGAATTCCTAGTTTTATGATGTGCATATACCCTAGGATGTAAAGCATAATAAAAATTTTAATATGTCCGGTATCGATGAGTGCTAAGACAGAAAAGCTAAATGAAGGTTGTGATACAGAAAGTTATGGGGTCAGGGTCTATTATTTAGTCCATGGTGAAGGTGGGTGTCCCTTATAAAATAAAGTGACATATAGGGAGCCATAGAATCAACCAAAGATCCCGAGTTAAGGAAAACATTTCAAATAGTCGGCCAGTGTGCTGAAACAGAGAATGCAGGGTTCTACACCAAGGAGATGGTGAGTGTTCTTGGAGAGCCTGGCCGAAAGACAACTTTAACTAGCTGGATAAGGAATAAAGAATCGCTGGACACCATAAAGTACCCATATAACTGATGAATATGAAATGATTTACCTAGCATTTGGTATGAATTCTTCTCAAAAAGCATATAAACAGGTTTCTGAATCAATAATTAATCTGTAAGGCAAGTCTGAGATCTTCTGAGTTAACCTCACACATTCTCTGATCAGAATGAAGTTAAGTTAGAAATGAGATGGGAACATAGAGCAAAAGGCTAGCAACAATTGAAAATATAAACGGGCTTGTACAAAGTATATAGGTCAGTGAGCCCATCATAAAGAAAATTTGTAAGCTCTTAAAAACTGACAAAAAGTAATATGAACAAGTATTTGTCTAAATCCACACTTGAAGAAGTTTACAGTTTAAATTGCATATATAAACAAAGGGTATTCAAATACTGAATGATGTCATCATTCATCTTCAAAAAGTAGGGAATTGTGAATTGAATGAAGAAAGAGGAGGTAGAGGAAATAACCAAGCAGAGAAGACATAGATGAAACAAAAATAAAAAGTTACCTCGAGACCCAAAGCTTTCTGAAAGGCATTTTTTTAAACATCCTGGAGTATTAGCAATTATTTAGAAAGAAAAAAAAAACCAAGCTTCTTAAACACTCTTCTGAAGAATACAATTTGCTGCATCCACTTTGAGAAGCAATTTGTAGTCACCTGAAGATGTGCGCAGCATAATATCCAGTGTTTTATAGTCTAGACCAGAAAAAATACTGTGTTTGTATTCTCAGGAGATACGCACATAGCCTTCATAGCAGAAGCTAGAACATTGCCAACTGATGTGTGTATATCTCAAGGAAATTGTAAATTTTTGAGTAATTATAGTTTATATGTGTTTATATAGCATCATATAGCATCATGTTATAGGACAGTAAAAATGAGCAAGCCCATTCAAAATGGACAGCCCTCATGGCGAAGTTGAGTGAACGCTATAGGATGAAGGAAGAATATCTGTGCATTTTCCACTTAAGATGCACTTCGAAACATACACAAGTTAACGATGTATGCTGTAGAGATGCAGAATTAGAAGGGCGCCTACCCACCTTCCCCCAGAGGAAGGCAGAGGCAGTACATAGGTGTGATAGGAAAGTGTAAATAGATTTTAATCACACGTGTTTGTTCCATTTCTGAAGGTGTTCATTATACACACTATTTAATTTTATTATTTTTAGCTGCAGATACTTTATTACTTTTATTATCTTACTGAGAAATAAGTTTAATTGTGTCATTTTTCAAGCAAAGTTTGTTTGTGTTTTTTCTATTCCTAATTCTTTCCAATGCCCGGTTCCTCGCTTGTGCTCTCTTATCCCTGGTACCTACCTCCCCACTTTCACATCACAATCTATATACATAATTTATAAGAGCTTTTTCATATGAGATAATTTCTACTAAAAAATTGCTGGTGAGTGACTGTTAGAACCAACAATTGCTTGGGGCTGGAGAGAAGACTCAGTGGTTATGAGCACTGGCTGCTTCTCCAGAGGACACAGCTTGATTCTCAGCAACCACAGTGGCACATAACTATCTGTAACTGCATTTCTAGGCATCTGCTGCCCTCCTCTGTTCTCCATGGATACCAGGCATGCATCATGTGATGCATGAACATGTATACAGAAAAAACAGCCATACATGTAAAATGACAATTTTAAAAAGAAGTAACAATTTATCAATTACTAAAATAAAACAATATACAATGACTGTGGAAGATGTAACTGACAACACTAACTCCAGAGAAGATAGGAAATGGATATAAATTTTAAAAAATCAATAATTGAAAAACATTTTCTGTGGAGGGTAATACAACTCTAAATCAACAAAACACTCAAAATTATCTTTCTGCATATTCTCCCAGTAATTATAAAACACAAGGATATTCCCCAATTCATCCAATAAGCCTAAAATTTCTTCCTACAACCTCCTAGAACAAAAACATCAAGGAAATTCCAGCCTAATATCACTTCTAGTTAAGAGTAAAATTCGTTTTGTCTTGTCGACTGTGTCCTTTGCTTTACAGAAGCTTCTCAGTTTCAGGAGGTCCCATTTATTAATTGTTGCTCTCAGTATGCTACTGGGGTTATATTTAGGAAGTGGTCTCCTGTGCCAATGCGTTCAAGTGTACTTCCTACTTTCTCTTCTAAGATGTTCAGTGTGGTTGGTTTTTTTGGGAAAAGATCTTTACCAACCCTACATCGGACAGAGGACTGAGCTCCAAAATATGAAAATAACTCAAGAAAGTTGACATCAAAAGAACAAGTAATCCAATAAAATAAAGGATGTACAGCCCTAAACAGAAAACTCTCAACAGATAAATCTCAAATGGTTGAAAAATACTTAAGGAAATGCTCAACATCCTTAGCCATCATAGAAATGCAAATCAAAACAACTCTGAGATTCCATCTTACACCTGGAACTATGGCCAAGATAAAAAACACTGATGGCAGCATATGCTGGAGAGGATGTAGGGTAAGGGGAACACTTCTGCATTGCTGGTGGGAGTGCAAACTGGTACAGCCTCTTTGGAAATCAATATGGAAAATTAGGAAACAATCTACCTCAAGACCCAGCAGTACCACTGTTGGGTATATACCCAAAGAATGCTCATTCATACAAGGACATGTACTCAACTATATTCATAGCAGCATTATATTAATAGCCAGAACCTGGAAACAACCTAGATGCCCATCAACTGAAGAATGGATAAGGAAAATGTGGCATTTTCACAATGGAGTACTAACTACATAGCAGTAAAAAATAATGACATCTTGAAATTTTCCGGCAAATGGATGGATCTAGAAAAAAACATAGTGAGTGAGGTAACCCCAATCCAGAAAGACAAATATAATATGTATTCACTCATAAGTGGCTTTTAGATGTAAAGCAAAGAAAAACCAGCCCACAATCTACAACCCTAGAGAGCCTCAACAACAAAGAGGACCCTAAGATCTAATCTACATGGAAAGTAGAAAAAGACGGAAACTCCTGAGTAAATTGGGAGCATAGGGGGTCATGAGAGATGGTAGAAGGGGAAAGGGGAGGAAGAGAGGGGAGTGGAGAAAAATGTATATCTCAATAAAAACAATAAAGAAAGAAAAGGGGGAAAAGGAAAAAGGAAAAGCTCTGTATATTCACAGATGGCAAAAGCAGAGTAAAAAGGCAAGAGCTGGAAGGACCACATTCAAAAATGGACCAGGAAATAGTAAAATTTCAGAGTAAAAACAGGATAATGGCCAGACGGTGGTGGCGCACGCCTTTAATCCCAGCACTCAGGAGGCAGAGGCAGGCAAATCTCTGTAAGTTTGAGGCCAGCCTGGTCTATAAGAGCTAGTTCCAGGACAGGCTCCAAAGCTACAGAGAAACCCTGTCTCGAAAAGCCAAATAAAATAAAATAAAATAAAATAAAATAAAAACCAGGATAATGACTTTTTTACACGTTGTATGCCACACAATAACGGCACAAGCCTCCAATCCTACTGTTGCTCTAAGGTGGCCAAACAAGAGCAAATCATGTCAGTATGCTTTGATGAAACTCTTTTTCCAAAAATATTGCCAGGCTGAATTTCACCTAAGTTTTATAGTTTGTCTGGTCTTTCTTGACAAGGAAAGAAAGAAACTAAGTGTGTAACTTCCCCACACCTAAGGTTATCACTTCTGGGGATATTCCCAAGAGGAATGTTCATAATACTTTCAATAAACTATATGCAATGATATAAAGTGTTTTTCATAGCTACTTTCACCCTCTCTGTGTATGTGCATGTGTGTGTGTGCATGTGTGTGTGTGTATGTGTGTGATTACTCTTGTTTGTGTATGTGTTCATGCATGCAGACATAGACACGTGTACATGTACATGTGCACGCAGTGTACATGTGTATAGATGTGTGTAGTATATGTGTGTGCATGTATGTGCTTCATGCATATGTATGTGTGTGTGCATACATGTGTGTTGTATGTTCAAGTGGGGGAAATGCAGCTGCATATCCAATGTGTGCTCAACCACTCTCCACCTTATATAACAAGGCACGATCTCTCCCTGAATAGGGAGCTTGCTGATTTGGCTAGTTCAGCTAGCCAGCTTGCTTTGGGGAACCCTGTCTTCTGCCTTCCAGGGTTTTAATTACAAGCAGCTGACATACTGGTCTGGCATTTACCTGGGCTTTAGGGATCCAAATTCTGGATGCCAAACACTTTATCCACTGAGCCTTCTCCTTGGCCCTGGCAGCAATATTCTTAATAGGAAATAACTGTAAATGCCCCTCAGTGATAGAATAACTAAAATTACTGAGGAATGTTCATACCATGTAGTATTGTATTCATTGAGAATGGAGATGGCTAAGTTCTCACACATGCACAAAACTAGGAGAAGGAAGAAAATAAACAAAAACTGTATGCTTATTATTCCATGGATAAAAACTTCAAAAGTAGGTAACATTTTGCTTGGAAGTGCCATCTGGGATTTAGGTTCTCTTCTGTTAAGACACTGGAGGACGCCATGTTGTAGCCTGTGAGGTGTTGTTTGTCCTGCTGGCTGCACAAGAGTGTTTGCTTTATGGAAGGACACTGAGGTGTTTGCCTTTGATTTATAATATGCATGTGTAAAAGCAATTGAAACTGAAGAAGTGAAAAGATTAATAGATGGAGACAAAGTTAGGTTCAATGGGGAAATACAAGGGCTGCCTAACGCTGGAAAATATGTTAATGCAATTACCACATTAATCAATCCAAATAGAGGAATCAAGCTGAATAGATGAATAGAATCTCCTGCTAAAATTAAAAACTCATTGATAGTAAACTGAAAAGGATTTCATCAATCTTAAAAAAGAACTTTCTTAATCTGATAAGGAACATATTTAAAAATCAGACAAAGCACCATAAAAATGATGAAGTATGAAAACACTGCACCAAAAAAACAAAGAAAAATAAGGAAGAAACTCACTTCTTGTATAATAGGAAGGTTTTGGGCATTAGGAACTTCTGATGAAACTGTCTCAAGATACAGAAATCACTGGTGAGAGGTCTGCCTCCCCAGCTACTGTTCTCGGCCTCACACAGGCTCATCTGTTGACTCATGATGATTTGAGCAAAGAATATAGCTTAGAGAATGTGTCACTTTCCTTGATTCTCTTTTGCCTTTAGGTTTTCTAGAGCTGACATTTGCATCTCACCATCCTTATCCTCCTGTAAGGTAGCCCTGATGATGTTTAAGTTCTTGCCTGTTCTTGCAACAGAGCTTAGTACTCAGGAACCATATATTAAGACAGGAACCCACAGTGAAGGCAAGACACATATGTAAACAGGTAGATCACTAAGCTGACAATCCCACAGTTCCCCAAAGGGTTCAATACTCTAGAGTGAAACCACTTGCACTAAGGAAATAAGAAATGTTTCACAATGATATGGTGCTAAATTAACAGCCACCTTGTTTTATTAAGTTGAGAAGTAACTTTTGCTTTATAAAATTTTGGAAAATACAGAGGATTGTGAGCAGAGAAAAATACTAACTTATATATCTATAAATCTTCTATCTGTTCATCCATTATTCATCTCTTCATGTATCCATGTATCTATCTATCTAACCATCCATCCACCCACCTACATTTCCACTCGTCTATCCATTCATCTATTTATGTATCAACCACACATCTATTCACCCACCCATCCACCCATCCATCCATCCATCCATCCATCCACCACACATCTATCCATCTACCCACCCATCCACCTACCCATGCATCTATCCATACATCCATACATCCACCCACTCACCTATCCATCCATCCATCCATCCATCCATCCATCCACTTACATATTGACCCTCCCATTCATGTAGCTATCCATTTATTCACATTTGACTACCCATTATGTGACAACTGTGATCTTTAGACACTGGAGAAACAGTAGAAATACACAAAGTTCTTGCTCTTGTGTATTGTATTTTCAGTCTAATCCTATTAGTGACCAATCACCTGAATGCACAAACAAGGTAATTTCTGCAAGAGACAAAGATAAATAAACATAGTAGCTTATTGTGGTAGTGATATGGCTAAAAAGGGGAAGGATATTTTCTTTTAGCTCATGAAATGTCTCCTTTATTACATATTATCATAACATACAGCACAGAGTTCACAGTTGACGTATGGTACATCCTTTCCTGGGTGCTTGCTCTCCTACCATCTTTCTAACCCTGTGCTCTCATGGCCCCAACTTCATTATTCCTTATAATTAAGGCTTCCCTGTGCATCATCATAACATTTGCACTGAGAAAACTTGTTTCCCAAATTTTCTCAAGGATCAATAAAAACAAATTAAAATGGAGGATTAAAGTTGTCTTCTTGCCACATTATTTTTCTGAGATATATGAGATGTAGTGATATCATCGTCATTTCTCTAGAGGTCCCTAACTGTAATATAAAGCCATTTAGCAGACATTCAGATGGTAATAACTCACTGCTTATTTCTCCTCCCTCCAGGGAACCAGAGCGAGGAGAAAATGCAGGTAGGCAAAAGGATGGGATGGATGAGAAAAGCTGCAGCCTCCATATTGTAAAATACATTAAGAGATGTATCACTTTGATAGTCCATTTCCTGAAAGTAAGGGGAGGGGCTGGGCAGTGTGACTTGGGGTATGCAGCTCCTCAACAAATGGAGAGGTAAGACGAAGGATGGTAAGAAAGGAGAAATGAACTTGGCAAAAGCCAAGGGCTGCATTTGGGAATTTGCTAAGCATTTGGAGAAATAGACTAGGGGGTTCTGTGTTTCAGTTTCCAGGAAATTGAAGAGATAGCTCCATCAGGTAAGACAGGAAAAACTTCTCTCAAGACTAGGGAACACCACAGGACCAAAGGATGCATGTCTTTAGAAGGCAAACTATGCCCTCCTTTGACAGGTGTTGTGGGGGATTCTGTATTTCAGCCTGGGAGACCTAGTCTGGCATTGTGATTGCACTGCAGGACTTGGATTATGACCACCAAGTTCATATCCTACCTGTTTACCATTCTGAGCCTTTGCTTGTCCATCTGTGATATTAAAATCTCAATACCTACCTTATGAGGAGCTCTGAAGATGAAATGAGATTATGGACAAACAGGACTTAAACAGCAAGGGAACAGATGTCATTGGGGATGATGAAATGATAAATTTCTTAACCTAAACCGAGTCCGCCTAAGATTCTCCCACCCTTTTCACATATGAGTGAACTCAGTCCTGCAGTCAGTAAAAGCATAGACTTAGTAAAAATACCAAAAGTATCTGCACTTAACGTGTCTGCTGTGCTGGTTTGTACATCTATGATTTAGTCATTGTGCTTCCAGACCCTTGGCCATTTCACCCATAAAATACAGCATTGCAGTTTGTAATTATAGAAAGTAAATATGCTGTGGACAAGGTGCTTAGCCAAGTCCCTGGCACATATTCCTTAAAACTGCACAACATGGACAGGTGTTTACAAGTTATGGTTGCTTTTTTTTTATATGGTTACGATGTGAGGTGGAAACAAGTTAATGACTGAACTAAGAGCATTAATCTATTGAAACAGAATAATATCAAGTAAGAAAAAACGAGAAGAGATGATGAATATCTAAAGAGTATAATTATTAAACTCAGTCATAGTAATATACTGAGAAATTAGAGTTGAGTAATTTTGATAGGTGGAAATCTAAACTCAGACAAGGGTATTGTTTGAGACACAGAACTGCCATACAAACAGAGCATGCATTAACCTATGTAAAAGGAAATTAAACATAAAGAATCCTTGTCACAAAGACCATGTCCCCCAATAAATAATACAATAGTGCAATAAAATAGGAAATTAATTACCAAAAAATAGTTTATAAGATCTGCGGATCTGACATCTAAATTGCATACTGCTAAATTATACTTAGGTGAAAGGAAAGTCCTCGAGAAAACATAGAGTAAATAGTAATGACAGATCAGAGAATGTCTGAAGGTTTTATCACAGATCAAAAGGCACACAGTCAGGGATGGGATTTTAAAGTAAGTTACCAGGTAACAGAGGTTGAAAAGCAAGGGCCGATACACATAGAGAGCAAAACAAACAAGCAAACAAATGAAAACAAACCACGGGAGATGATGTTCCACACCACCAGCCACTGGGAAAATGTCAGCTAAAGCCAGAGTAAGGCGTGGCGCCACTCCCCACTTATCTGAATGACTCGCTGAAAAGCAGCTTTGTTGACAACTGCTAGTGAGGATGTGGAGAAACTGGACCGCTCCTGTATTTCTTGACGGGGCTGGGGGCAGGGGCATGTCAAGTGGGAGGCCTCTCAGGAAATTAGTCTGATTTTTTATTTTAGTTTTTGAATTCTTAAGTGTGTGTATGTGCGTGTGTGTACACCCAAGTGACATTGCAAGTGCATGTGGAGGTCAGAGGACAACTTACAGGCGTTGTTTTTCTCCTTCCACGATGCACAATGCGGGTCCTGGCAGTCAAACTCAGGTCACCGTGCTTGGCAGCAAGCACCCTGACCCATTGAGCCATCTGGGCAGCTGTAGTCTGTTTATAAGTCTGAAAGGATTCTCCAATCCACGGGCTGTATTCACCGGCATTCATTACATGAACATTAAACATCATTTTCACACAGAAGCTAGTGCATGAGGAGCCACACTCAAGTTTCTCATGGTAACCCAAAATTAGACACTATCCAAACGCCTTTCAAGGGGTTGGATGATGAAACAGTAACGGGGAGGCAGCCGCACCATGGAGTGCTACTAAACAATGAACAGGTGCAAACTGTTGATGTGTGGCAACTTGGACAAGTGCCTAGGGAAAAGTTCTTCTGAGACAAAGTAGTAAATGTTATTTTATTTATATAATTCCTTCACATGCAGTTATACAGGACATAGCCAGGTTATTGGTTGGGAGGGGTTTCAGTCTGGAAGGGAAGCAAAAGAGGAGAGAATGGCTTCAGTTGTTGTACGTTATGGGGGAGAGGTTTGTGTTGTGTTCCCCAGCCACCAGCCGCTGGTTGCTTGCTTCTGCCCGAAAAAACCACATGAGAACTGTACTAATTCAAATACTGCCTTGCCCATTATCTCTAGCCTCTTCCAGGCTAGCCCCCACCTCATAAACTAACCCAGTATAAAAGTCTGTATGTCACCACGAGGTGGGTGACTTACCGGACGGATCTACGGTACTTCCATCTGCGGCGGGAGCTTCATGGAGACTGGCTCTGATCCAGTCTTCTTCCCAGCATCCTCTTTTCTTTTCCCCACCTATCTAA
>JAQHUG010000077.1:2617078-2635924 GCA_028555095.1 Dicrostonyx torquatus
CCTCCATCAGAGGAGCTATTGTGATCAGATGGATGCTGAGGAAGGGGGGTCATTCTTCTTTGGGAATCTAGCCACTGCCAGCTAGGTTGCTCACGTCCCAGTGGATGGCCACACAGCATCAGTAGGACTCAGGGGTTTGCTAACAGCAACAATGATGACGATGACAATTATAACCAAAAGAACATGACATTGGCAGGTGTGAGGACAAAGCGAAATCACTGAACTGGACCACTTCATGAGTAGAAAGAAAGACACATTGACAATCCAACTTCCAAGGCTGTATCTTGGGGAGTGGAGGAAAGGCAGGGAGAAGAGCAAACTAGAAGAAAAGCAAGTTGATTTTACACAACAGTCAGCTGAGCTGGTGTCTTTGAGCTGACACAGGCTGGTCTATTGACAAGAACTAGATGCCCTTGGTCTGGATTAGTGGTTCTTAAACTGTGGGTTGCATATCAGATATTTATATCGTGATTTATAACAGCAGCAAAATTACAGTAATGAAGTAGCAATGAAATAATTGTATGATCGGGGGTCACTGCAACATGAGAATTGGTATTAAAGGATCACAGCTTTAGGAAGCTTGAGAACCACTGCTCTAGGAATTGACCTTAGAGGAAAAATTTAGGGAAGTTCCTGGCAGGTTAAAGGACATACCTGGTAAACAGAAAACCCACCTTTAGGCTTCCATTTACCTGGCCAGAGTCTGTCTGTCTAGGGCTTTGTCATCAGCACTGCATTTTGCTGGGGGATCTGCTTTGAACCTAACAGGAGGCAGTTGAGGTAAGGAGCATTAGGGGGGGATTGGAAGCAGATAGTGGTGTATGGGTATAATCAAAATGTATTTCATAAAAGTATAAAAATGTAAAAACATAAATAAAAGCTATCATTAAAAACAAGGGCTACATAGACTCTGTCTCAAAAACATCAACTACAGCATCAAAACCCACCGAGCTCATGAGCCTGCTGAGCAGTAAGCACTAACAAGTTACCAGAAGAGGTTTGACTTTTAACTTAATGCTATTTTTTTTCTAGAAAATAAAGCAAGGGCAATTTAGTTCCGCTTATGAAGTTACTAGAACCTAAATTTCAAAATCAGTTAAAAATTACAGGCACATTTTATGTATGGATGTATCTAAAACCAAATACAGCCAGTGGGTCCAACATTGTTTACAAAAATATTTATCTTGTACATAAAAGCTTATCTCAGGACTGAGTTAATTTCAGTAGCAGCATAATTCAATCCTTTATTATAAGTGACATAAAACATATGGCTACTTAAATGAGACAAACATTTGATAAAAACATTGTCAAAAATTTATCATTTTATTTTAAAATTATTTAGAAAACAGAAGAACATTTTTAAAATTTAGATTTCCATACTTAATTAAGCAGAATCCTGCAGAAAATATGACCCTTGAGTCATAGGGAGTGAGACTCAGGCATATCTCTATGAGTTCAAGGCCAGACTGGTCTACATAGAGTAATAAGACAGACCAGGATATAGAGTGAGACCCTATGGTGGTTTAAATGAGAATTATCCCCATGGGCTCTAAATGTATAGGCTTGGTCACCAGTTGGTGAACTGCTTAGAAAGATTAGGAGGTGTAGTCTTGTTGGAGGAGGAATGTCACTGGGAGTAGACTTTGAGGGTCAAAAGCCCACACCAGGCTCTGTAATGTAACTCTCAGTTACATCTCTTGCACCATATCTACCTACAATCTAGCACCAATTCTGCCATGTTTCCTCCATGATGATAATAGACTAACACTCTAAAACTATGAGCAAACCCCCAATAAACTCCTTTACAAGAATTGTCTTGTAGTATGATTGAGCATCCTTTGGATATATGCCCTAGAGTGGTATTGCTGGGTCTTGAAGTAGGTTGATTCTCAATTTTCTTAGAAATTGCCATACTGATTTCCAGAGTGTTTGTACAAGTTTTCATTCCTACCAGCAATGGAAGAGTATTCCCCTTACTCCACATCCTCTTCAGCATAAGTTATCATTGGTGTTTTGATTTTAGCCATTCTGACTGGTGTAAGATGGTATCTCAGAGACATTTTGATTTGCATTTTCCTGATGGCTAAGGGTGCTGAAAATTTCCATTTGAGATTCTTCTGTTGGAAATTCTCTGTTTAGTTCTGTACCCCATTTTTAATTGGGTTATTTAGAATTTTGATGTCTAATTTCTTGAGTTCTTTATATATTTTGGAGATCAGTCCTTTGTCTGATGTGGGGTTGGTAAAGATCTTTTCCCATTCAGTAGGCTGTCTTTTTGTCTTATTGACTGTGTCCTTTGCTTTACAGATTCAGGAGGTCCCATTTATTTATTGCTGCTCTCAGTGTCTGTGCTACTGGTGTTATGTTTAGGAAGTGGTCTCCTGTGCCCATGCATTAAAGGCTACTTCCCACTTGCTCTTCTATCAGGTTCAGTGTGGTCTGATTTTTATTGAGGTTTTGACTTGATTTATATTTGGACTTGAGTTTTATGCAAGGGAATAGATATGGATGTGATGTCTCTTTACAGCAATAGAGCACTAAGACAGATCTTGTCTTAAAAACTAAATAAAAAAATAAACTCATTGGAATTAGAGGAAAGTAAAGGGAACAATACTTAGAATTCATCAGAAAGAGTAGATAATGCCACTGATTGTCATGAGTGTGTTGCTACACAAACATTCTCACACAACTAGAAGTTGAGGGTGTCTGATAGCACTTTGTCCAATTAAGCTTAATCATTAGACAATGATTTTTCTCCTAGGACCATATATACTGGAAAGAGGCTCATGCAAATCCACATAGGGATATACTATAGAAAGTGCCCTGCAGCACAGTTTATGATAGTCATTACTGGGGAGTAGATCCTTCAATCGGGAGTAGACTGACCCATAGAAAGGCATAAACCCTGAAATCCCAGTAGTGGTTGGAAGTGGTTGACTAAGGGCACATGGGGGCATAGATATATGTCAAAGGAATGGTGCTAAACCGCAAAGCAAGAAAGCTAGAATATATTCCAATTTAGATAATTAAAATGCATGCATACTAATCAATTGCATGCATTTTTAAAAATCCATTCAAGCAAGAGAACATATGTGGAAATCACATTTCTGTGGAGGAAAGGCAATGAAGGTGAAAATGGAGATAAAAGTGCAGAAATATAGAAATGCAGAAATATATAAATGCAGAACAATATTTGGGGATTGTATGGGCTTCTGTTGCTCTTGTAATGAGTCACTACACATGAATCTATTTTTATTCTCAGAAGTTCAAAATAGTTCTTCCAGGCTGTTCCTTTTGCAGAACTTAGGTGAGAATCAGTGTCCTTGCCTTTTTCAAGGAGGCTACTTCCATTGCTTGGCTCAGGGCAACTCTCTCTATCTTTGGTACTAGTGTGCCTTGGAGAAGCCTCTCTCTTCTTGCATCTTCTGTTCTGCTTTTAAGGACCTTTTGATGCAGTGAATCCAGCAAGATGTTCCACTTCCAGTTGTTCAACTTAATCTTACCCAGTGTATTTCTTTATAGAAGGTAGCAGGTTCTAGATGAACACGTATTTATTTCCAATCACAGGGTACTTGTTACCAAGAAGTAGAATGTTAGTATGTGTGGATGCACGTGGTCTGAGTAGGCATTTGTGTGGTGGGGGAGTGCATTTAACCTGACTAGTTTGTCAGATGGCTCAGCCAGTTCACTTTGACAATGAAAAGGCCAGACTGACTTTCCTAGCTGTGTCCCTTTGTCCCAGAGAATCATCACATAGTAGTCCACATAGGCAGAGAGAGGCCACTGTCTTGCATTTTGTGGATTCAACAGAAACTTATGGATTTCCAGATACCTGCTGCAAAATCAGACTTCCCTTTCTCCAGAGGACCAGTTCCGGACTGTGTGTTATAAGGATATAACCAAAGCATGGACATGTATCCATTTGGATGGTATGAGCTATCATTCAGCAAATATTGACTCACACTGCTTTCCCCTTTCATCCTCTGTGGATAGCATCCCCACTCCTGTTGGATTTGCCTGTGTGACCTGCCCTGGCTGATAGGGTCATTATTCACAGACATGATATGAGGGGAGATTTCGGGAATTGTACACAGGTTGGCTTAATTCTGACAAATCTATCAAAGAAGGCACAGGGCCTGGGGAGTACTGACCCTACAGCCTAGGATCTAGAATAAATAGAACAAACCTAAAAGCAGCTCAAAAGCTTAAGTCAAGCTGAGCCTAGCCTGGATGATACAATGTAAGAACATATAAGGGATTCAAAAATAAATACCTGCTTGCAAAGCAATTGCTTGCGAGTGATTTATTACACAGCACTATGATATGTCAATACTACACCGATGTGCAAATATAATTTCATTTCATTCAAACCTCACAGGAACTTAAGGAGATAAGGGCTAACCTACGTATTCAGGGTTGAGAGTTCATAAATAAGGTTTGATGGGCAAGAGAGAGAAAGTGTGAGAATGGTGGGCATCTGAGAAAGGCCTCATGTAAACTGAGGTCTGATGAAAAGTAGGAAAAGCAGGGTTATATATGACTTTCAACTTGACCTTTGTTTTCTGAGGCTATCCTCCACAACCATTGAAAGTCAATGAAAATAATAGTGGTTGTCTTAGTCACTCTTCTGTAGCTATGAAGAGTCACTATAACCAAGGCAACTCTTACGAAAGAAAGTATTTAACTGGGGCCTTGCTAACAGTTGCCGAGGGATAGTCCATCATCATCATTGCAGGAATCATATAGTAGCAGGTAGGCATGGGGCTGAGAGCTCTACTTCCTGATCCACAGGCAGGCAGGGATTTGTGTGAGCATTTAAAAGATCAAAGACCATCTCTAATGAACATCTCCTCCAACAAGTCTGTACTTATTTCAACAAGGCCATGCCTCCTAATCCTTCCCAACCAGTTTCACTAACTGGGACCAAGCATTCAAATATATATGGGTCTATGGGGATCATTTTCATTTAAACCATTAGATGTAAGCCACCAAATGAAAATGGTTTTCCCTATCAGAGTTGTAAAGAGGGTCAGGTAAAATCTGTAAGACTATGCCACTGCTTCACAGCAAAGGGCCAACCTCCATATTGGAGCCTCAGCCAGGACCATGATGTGTGCATTTTATCCCACCTCTGTCACAGAGAGGTGTACAAGCAGGACAGGAAGTGCTTCCTAAGTGATACAGGAGGCATTAGGAAGGCTAACGTATCAGCTGGCTCCTGCTTCCCTATCCCATACCCTACCTGGCTTCCCTTTTGGGTGTTTGACAAAGTCACCGGAGTCAAGCTCCGCTCATATCATTCATTTCCATCCCCTTTGGCCAAGTAGACCCCAAGTGAGACTGGACAGAGCATAAGCTTCCTTTAACTGACAGTGGTTTTTATCTGAAAATGTTCCTACAGTTTTATGATACACTTGTACATTTCAAAGAATAAAGCTTTGGACATCATTTTAAAAAAGCTTGGTAGGCATTTCTGGGGCTGCTGACACAGCAGGGCTCGTCAGGGTCCAGCAGTCCTGAACAGTGTCTATAGATTAATACAATTCCTTGTGAGATCAAGAGTGTCCCGGATGGAGGAGTTCTCAGCTGTGAGCTGTCAGAGCTTTGAAAAAGCCCGGATCTGACTGAAAGGAAAAGCAGTAGTTTTGGAGAGGGACCATCAAAGTCCAATTAGGAGCTATGACTCCTGCTTGTTTTACAGAGTCTAGACACAATTGGATCTACAACAAGGCTTCTTAAATAGTGACAGCATTAGCTATATTGACGATTCTTTCCCAAGTCCATTGCTGTCATTATGCAGAGCCAAACGAACAAAGATGTTCAGAATATTTAACACCTCACCTTGAATCCAGCACAAAGTGGCTTTTGACCATCAAAAAGAGTGTTTTTCCTTTCATTTTCCCACAGCTCCTCTCTCTCTCTCTCTCTCTCTCTCTCTCTCTCTCTCTCTCTCTCTCTTTCTCTCTCTCTCTCTCTCTCTCTCCTTTCTTCCTTCTTTTTCTTCCTTCTTTTATTTTTTTGACAATGGACAAGGAGACTGGCCATGGAGTAACGGTGAATTGAAATAAAACCTGGAAGATGTTGTAGGTTTGGCATCTCTTCCTCCACCATTCCTAAATCTCCTTCTCTTTATCTGGAATCTGAAACCATGTAATTTAGAAATTGCTTCTCTCTTTCCAACCCGATTTTCTCTGCCACAAAAGTAATTTTTAAGCATTCTAATGCTTTTATTTCCAGACTTCAGCCTTGTGCCTGTGTCCAGCGAATGTTCACAGCTTCTGAGTACTTTAACAGCTGATGTGTTGAGAGGCATGGCTGGCTGGCCGCCTTGTCCCAGGGCTCAGCAACAGAGCAGGTGGAGAGGTGAGGGGAATTGGGGATCTTGGGAAGCACACTTAGTTGGCTTGGGTACCAGCTTTGTGGATGTGGCTTTCTCAGTCCACATCACACACTGGTACAGAACATGAAGAACATGAACATTCAGTCAGTTCAGGGAGTATTTTTTTTTGTAGTAGTCAAGATAAAATTAGGAAGTAGTCGTGGTACCTGTTCCGAACTAGCATCCTTAACTATCAGAGTTCTTGATGTGTATTCTGAGGCTACCAAGAACCCCTAGGAACTCCTAAAGGCATCAAGAGCTATTTCTAAATATAGGAAACGCAGCAGCACGAAGCAGACACCATGCAAGCTGCTAAGCTTAGGCAGTCTCTAGTTTGGGAGCTAGACTATGTGGCCTGCATGCATTTGCTGTGATACCATATCCTTGCAAAGCCAGGGTTTGGGCCGTGTTTCTGATGAAATGCAGTTACTGGATACAAATCAACTTGGAGCTGGCAACAGATCTGACAGTGTCTGAACTGGACCCACAGTCGAGAAACTGTGTGGTACTGTTCAAAATGATACATGTGTTTATTAGTGAATAGTGATCGTTAAGAGTAAAATAATTTATTCTCCTCTTTATGTGTGTGCTAGCGAGTTTTATGTCAACTTGACACAAGCTAAAGTCATCTGAGAAGAGGGAAGCACAATTAAGAAAATGCCTCCACAAGATCTGGCTGAAAGCAAGCCTGTAGGGAAGTTTTAAAATTAGTGATTGATGGGGGAGGGCCCAGCTCATTATGTGTGGGGCCACCCCTGGGTTGAAGGTCCTGGGTTCTATAAGAAAGCAGGCTGAGGAAATTGTGATGAGCAAGCCAGTAAGCAGTACTTATCCATGGCCTCTGCATCAGCTCCTGCCTCTAGGTTTCTGCCCAGGTTGAGTTCCTGTTGTGACTCCCTTCAGTGATGGGCTATGATGTGAACCAAGCAAACCTTTTCCTCCTTCAAGTGGCTGAGGTCATGGTGTTTCATCATAGCAACAGAAACCCTGACTAAGACAATGTGTCTGTCTTGTTTTCTCAAATCCTTCTTAAGATGCCCAGGGGTAGGTATTTAAGAGATTCTATGAACTGACTACTGAATGAAGCTGCTAGGTGTTTTTTTGGCTTGAGATGTACAAAAATAAATTACTAAACACCAAGGGCACCATGAACTGGGAAAGTCTGGGAAGCTGTGATTAAATGTGTACAAAGTAGGGTCTGCAAAACAGAGACAGTAAGAGGAGGAAATTAGACAAATGGCATCAATGTAGGAAGCAGCAGTCTCTAGAGCCAGCAAGAACGGGAAGGCGCTACAATTGTGAAACCCTAAAAGATAGGAATAGAGTATTTTTCTGGCTAGTGCTACTATGAAGCATTCTCTCTCTCTCTCTCTCTCTCTCTCTCTCTCTCTCTCTCTCTCTCTCTCTCTCTTTGAAAAGTACATTTTTTATGAATCTGGATCTTTCACTATTGGAGAAACTGTAAACTGGACCTGTATATTTTGATGAAAGACCCCCCCCCACCTCCTCAGTAGCATCTTCCTACTCCTCAGGCCCCACCCTAGCTCCATCTATTGGCAAAAGTAGCACTGAGGCTTGTGATTAAGCAGAAATATGGTTTTTTTTGCAACCTTACTCCCCCTGCCTAAAAGTAGGGTATCAAAGGAGTGTTTGGAGTCTGGTGTGGTAGTACATGCCTGGAATCCTAGCCCTTGGGATGTGGAAGCAAGACAATCAGGAGTTCAAGGTCATCCCCAACTTGAAAAGTACATTAAAGCAAACAAGAACAAAACCAAGTGGTTTTTGGAGCCAAGAAATAATGCTTTAGTAGCTGGTTCAGAGCCCTCAGTTTCCAGCTCTGAGGCTCTTATCCCAGTCAATCAGTCACTTCTTGAGACTGGTTTTTATCTGAACCTTGGCTCTCTATCCTGGTCTTATGGATAGAAGTGGACCAGGTGTGATTAAACACTCCCATGCATTCCAATCAAATTCAGTCATAGTGTGAGGTCATGGATTTGGATCAGAGTTGCTGATCTTTAGACTAAGGTCCAGAGTTGAGTAGACTCTGAGATAGACATGGAACTATAAAAGAAAAAGGACTGACAACTTGTAGTCCACACGTCACCTCTGTCTAACCACCCTCTGTGGCCAGTACACATTGGCTGGCATTTTGTCTAGTTCGCCTCTCACCTGGTTTCTTTAAAGCAGTTACTATTTTATTGTAACATGACATATGCTATTTCCTTCAGCATGTAATTTGGTCAGGCCATGTGTTTGATTGCCACTGTGGTTTTCCGAGTCTGCCCTGCCAAGGTTTAATCTTGAGGAAGGCAGAGAACCTGTCACATTTTTAAGAAGTCTATGTTCCCAACACCTCATCTGCCACCCTGTTGCTACATATGTTATTTTCAACTAAATCACAGAGAGAAGTAAAACTTTGTGTAGATGGAGAGGAAAGATTAAGGACCTAAAACCAACCTGCTTGGTTTCCTCTACAGTGCCCATTATCAAATGGCTCACAACACATTTGTCTGATATCATATTTAATCTTCTTGCCTTCAATAGAATACATTCTCCGTAAGAAGAGAGAGGATATGTGGTCTGTTCTTAACATATCATATAGTGCTGGGTATAAGATAAGAGCTTAAAATATTTATTTGAAGAAAGCATCTTTCCAGTGTTTTACCTTGAGCAAAGAATACTCTTATTGCACCGTTACAACTATCCTGACTATGACTGCTATTATCTTGACATAGGTGGGAGGAGGAGGGGTCACGGCATGCGGACTTGCTAGGGCATCGCTGTATAGGGGCCACCTGTCTGGTAGGAGGTAAGGATGACTACTCCACTGCCCTGTCCTTAGACAACTCAGCATTTCAATGGCCATCTGTCTACCCGTTATAATTCCTTGGATATTAAACATCTGTTTGGGCTTTAATCTTTTCATCCCCTGCTTCTCCCAGCCCCATCCTGACATACCTTCCCATTTACCTGTTAATGGCTCTCTAGCCTGTGTCCAAGGTCCCTTCCTTCAGAACAGTGATCTTGGCATCCAGGCTCCATGTTATGCAATTGCTCATTTACTGTCACACATGTAGGTCTGTGTTCACTGGCATGGGATGACTATATTATAGATAAATGAAGCTTAGTCCAGAACCAGGAGCCTTTGAGTCAAGGACAAGAACATACCACTCAGGAGTACACAGCATTTGAGTCAAGAAGTCTAAGTCTTATTGGGTACTCTCAGTATCACAGAGGCTTCTGATACATATCTTGGCAGATAACTACCATTTTGCCAATTGGCGTAGTCAGTATAAGAAACTGGCTGTCTTTAAAAGCCTATTGACTAGCATAATGATTACTATAAATTATGAAAGTTATTCAAAATATGTAGACTAGCCAATATTTTTGTTTATTTTATTGGAGTACTGGAGGCAGAACCCAGGACCTTATGCGTCATAGGCAAGCATTTTAACTCGCAGTTACACCTTCAGCTCCCATAACATTTTTCAGACTTACACAGTGACAAGCAAGATCTCTGCTTTTTAAACTTAAGCTGAGGCCCATGCCATGATCCCTGCCTGAACAGTCCTGTGACTGAGTGACTTTAAGACACTTGTTTTGTTGCTTCTATGAGAGCAGTCAAATGAAACCCCATAATCTTGACTGCCTGATCTATACAAAGTATTATGGAAACATAGGCATCCCCATTATACATGGGCTATCTGGCTAGCTGCCATTACAAACACAGGTATGAACAGGCATAGCAGAGACTACCAGAACTTCAGAGTCTGAAATATTTGCTATGTGGTCTCTTACACAAAAGGAAAATGTTTTCCCACTTACAACACTATCCCATCTGCTCCAAATGATCCTTTCATGCAAAATGGAAAGCAAATTGCCTTAAAGGACAGACTTCTGGGCCCTCACTGAGCCATATGGAACAGACTGACCTATTTTGTGCTTGCTGGCTAATACATGTTCATATAATAAATGTTCATCTGTGAAGTAGAATTGGGCTCAAGACCTGCTTTCATTATAACCTAATAATGCAGTTATAGAGGAATCGTTAACCTGAACTCACCTCAAATTTCTTTGGTGGCTTCAGTTTCTTTCAAAAAGAATGTCTGGGTTGTGCGAGACTCATGTTCAAATTGGCTCAAGTGAGACCCCAAAGTGAAGCTGTACATTGCTGCTCTGTGTACCCAGGAGGCTAGGACTTCTCCTGCAGAAGACACAGTGGACTTTGTTACGCTCTCCTTCATAGCTGTCATGCCTGTACCCTGCTAGAATAAATTCCATTAAGATGAGAAAGTATCTGCCTTATTCACCTTTATCTCTGATGCCCGGTCCATCTCAGAGATCTCATATATTTTCATAGAAGTTAAAACCTACCTATAATAACATCCAATGAGGCATCCTTGAAAGGTTAGTAATGATAAATTATTGCTGGTTAAAGCATAAGCCTAGGAGCAACCTATAGTACATACAAGGTCAGGAGCTGGAGCATGGTAATGTCCATGAGTTCTGCTTGACTTAATATCAGGTCATCTCACTTCCTCTTCCGGGCTTGGGAAATGTAACTGTGTCAAACACACAATTGACATACTGACTTTTTGGTTGACTCATAACCCTTGGAGACATCCATCATTCAAATAAGATAATGAGGCCCAGCTATAGATGGGAGAAGGAAATTGCTTTCCAGTTAGGCACTCACAGAGACAATGATCTTCTCACCATACCATGGTACCTCCTTGGTCAATATATACTGTTTAATTTAGGGATACGATGTAATGGTCAATGAGTTACCTTCTCCAGGACATTGCTACAAGAAGGTAGTAGGCAACCCGTCTCCTCAGCTATCTTGCTCCAGCTTCTGATGGTTAAAATTGTCAAGGTAGCTGCCATCAGATCATGTGTTGTTGGTCATGATCAACAAATTCCAGCCACCAAACATCTGCAATAATGAAAGTTAGTAAAAAAGTGAAGGATTCTAGAAGGAAAATGGATTTTAACTTTGCTCCTTTTTGCCTTTTTCCCCTTCCTTTGTGTATCATTTCCATGCAAAAATTGCAAATTAATGGTCACATCAAACTATCTGTCAGTGTATTACTGCTCTTGCAGCGTCAAATTATGTTGGCAATAATGTTTCCAGCTGCCTAGGACTCCATTGCAATTTAATTTGAAAGGAACTCAAATTGCATCTCCAAATGGATAAAAAAATTAATTTCACGTACAAGCTCTCCACCTCCACATTTTCAGCCCCATGCCCCAAATTATCTCAATTTAGGTTCAACTTGGAACAGTACATGTGCCCTGGCCAACTCCACATGCCAAGATGAATACATGGTAAATTCATGAACTGGAAATCTGATTTCTGCTCCTTTCTTTAATAAGATGTTCTGCCTTGATTAAGGTCATTAGGAGATTCTACAGCTATTTCCTTTGACTTAATGGCTGAGTCCATGCAGAACAAAACCAGAAGGCAATTCTGACTTAACCACATGATTACCCTTAAAATTAAAACACAAAGAGACCCCTGGAACATCCTGTTGCTTATTGTTTTTTTTCCTGTATTATTTTAGGACCTTGGTTATCCTCTTGAGGTCAAGCATCATTGGCTTTTTAGATTTACATATCTATCTATTTAATTTTCTGTCTGTCTGACCTATATATTATTTCTATGTTCAAGTTATCATGAGACAAAGCCTCCTGAAATTCAATTAGAGGTTGACAAAAGTCTCTAGGTGTGTTAAACAGAATTTAAGGCAGTCACAATGGCCAAGGAAGTCGTTGGAAAAATTTACCAGCAAATGTTGATGTTAGAACTGGACTTTGAATATATTGACAAGGGATTTGTCTCTGTAGGCAGCATCTCAAACACAGAGAACAACACAGACAAAAAGCAGGGGATGGCAAAGGACTTGCATGCCATAATTTCCCTTTAGGAGTCTAGGGTTTGAAGTATGAGTAGTAGAAACAGAGGCAGAGAAAATTGGGGTAGGAAGGTCCCAGTAAAGAAGTTAAGCTTCCATTTGGAGGTGGCAATAGTTTGTTAAAATGTTAGACACACACACACACATATCACACATACACACACAAACACACACACAAACACATACACACAAGCACCTAGCACATGCAAAATCCTAAATGACCCTGAAATAGCAGGACAAGTGGAAGTCGGCGGCCTGTTTCCATTCTATTTCCATTCTCCTTTGACCAAACTCTGTTTCTCTCATAAAGGACTTGTGCAAATATGTGTGGAGACCTCAGGCCTCAAATTCAAGTTCTCTCTGCTCCTCTTCTCAGCTATTCTTTGCCCTAGCAGTGCTCACAAGAAGGGACAACTAAGGAAAGTAGGCCTCACAGGACCTGCAATGAGTTTGGAGCTATGGAGACAGGAAATCTTAGGGTTTCAGTGATGTGAATCATGTTCAGAATGGAGATTAGGGGACAGGTGTGCACAGGGCACTCACTGCTGAGCCCTTGTCCTGGGAAGAAGTCACTCTGACAGGATCCAATATGGGGCTCAGAACAAGGTCCATGGCTGCACTGTGAAGGTGTTGGGATGAGAGCCACTTCTATTTTCCATGAGAGAATAACTTTCCGAGGCTCACATGAGCCAGCAGCTCTGTGCTCTGCTGTCTTCTTGGCCCATAGGCCGTTACTGAAGAAGGTCACATGGACAGGACCTTATCTGGAAGCAGAGACTAGAGGCTGTAGGCTTGGATGTATTTACACGGGGGATATAAATTCAACAAACCAATCTCTACTGCACACACAAGACTTTCTCAGCAATTTCAACTTGTTTGCGCCGACCCAAATGTAAACCCAGGATTTGACCGTGGAAGGCAATTACTGGAGCAGCATCTCAGTTTGGCAGGTGAAGCTATTTGGGAGGTGGGGGTCATCACACTGAAGGCACGAGTGTTCCCATCACACATTCTGAAAACTAGTTTTTCTCGTGTAGGATTTCAGGATCTCCTCTTGGTTGAAAACAAAGCAAAAGAGAAATGCGTGCCTGGGAGATCCTGCTGATGTGCTGGCGTGAATAGAGGAGGAGGGGTGGAAACAAGTGATTGGAACTCAGTTTCCTAGAACAAGCCACCATCTGGTCATCTCCTAGGAAGTCCGCTCGACAGATCCCAGAGATGCTAGACAAACAGAAAATAGTCGTTGGCAATCTGGGAGACAAATGTATAAACAAGCAGCTCCTGGGCAGTGTGACAAGTGCTAATTATGATGGACAGTGGTGCATGGAGCTGGGGCTGTATTCCGCCATGAAGCCCCAGGGACATACACCACAGGGTTGTCTCCCAAAGGCAGATGCTAAAGCTCTACCTTGCCCAGAGCTCCTACCTAATAGCCAATGCCTCTGCTTTCTAAAATGTGAATGACCACGGTCACAAGACACTTTCAACTGCATATAGCTTACCCAGGGGGCCACTAGAGCCCCAACTTACTGCCTTTGAACTGAGATTTCCCTGAACCTCTTAATTTCTATAGTCTGGGGGAACCTCCACAATCATCTCCCAAGGTCTCTTTAGTGGATGGATGTGTTCCGAGTCCCCTTTTCCTGGTGATCCTTTGGAGAGTCCTATTTGACCAAAGTGTGCATGCATGTCTCAGTTCTGTCTGGAGGCTAGTCATAGTAAATATTTTTGTGACATCTGAAGAGGAGTCACATGGAAAGCAGTCATATTTGTGGGTCCTCCCAACATTCTACTATGTACTTATTTCCCTTCCTGTCCTAATTTATCCACCCCCCACCAAGACCTTGCTGTTTGTCTTCCTGTGAAGGCTTAGTAGGGCTGCAAGCAAGGCCCTGGGAATGCAGCTCCTATTCTTAAAACACTTCTGTCCATGTGGGTAGCAATGACTGAACTTAGTGGGCCATAGACAATAACAAAATGATGTGAAGTTTGGAAGGGGTCATGTTGGGAGAACATGGGGTGAGTTGGAGGGAAAAATGGGAACAGATGTGGTATTTTATCGTATATATGTATGAAATGCTCAAGAATAAAGAAAAACTTTTAAAGGCTTCTTAGGGCATTTCTCCAAGAGGCAGTTGTGTGTAAGAGGAATCCCCACGGTTAGGGAAAGGCAATTTTCTCTCTTTACAGTTCATTTTATGCTCATTAGCAGCCCTCTGAGATTAGTGCAGTAATTTCCATGTTATAGATGAGGAGATGGAGGCACAAAGATGGAGTGCCCTTGGCCAAGGTCACTTAGCTATTGTGTGCCAGACTCTGGCTTCCAGCTATGCTCTGGCTCAATCATGTGTTCTCTGGAGAACCAGGGTGTCTATACCTGTGCCCCAACACTCCTAAACCAGAGGGAAGCTCTTTGCTGTGTGACAGGCTTCCCACTCCCCTTGCACCCCGTGAGAAGAGGGAAGGAAGGCTTCGGGGATAAGGTCCCTCACAGAAAGTCAGGAAGGTGTGTTTATACGTACATCTGTACAGTTGGGTTGCAGAAACATAGGGTGGGAGTTGAAGACAGGCCTGTGTACAGTTTAACATTGAGTCCCAGCATTGACCCTGCTGGTGGCAGGTCCCAGGCTCTTAAGGACAAAGCAATTTTTGTGTTAAAATTTTCGTTTTTCCCTAGCTTTCCTCTAGGTCTCTTCCAAATTCCCAATGGCTGTGGCCTGCCTCATGTTTACGCTCCTATTCTGACCTGTGGGGCCACGTAGAGAAAAATCAAAGGATTGGGACTTTCTCAGACTGTAAATCTCAGCCCTGTCTCTCACTGTGTGGCCTGAGGACAGGTGTCTCATCTCTCAGCACTTGGTTTCCTGTCCAGTAGGTCTTCTGATGCCTCCTCACGAGTTGAGGTTGATCAAGCCCAGCACATACCCCTTCCATGGCTGTGGTTGTCTGGCCCATGTTTTACCTCCCTTGTATACTAGACATGGGGTCAGGCAGATTCAAACTCAAAGCCTCGTTTTGCCTCTTGATAGACTTGTTACTTTGCAAGTTCCCTTACCTCTCCAGGCTTTGATTTGTTCGCTTGTCAAGTGAGTTGGCAATGCCTTCCTCCTAGCATCATGATTCAGAAAATAGAACAAACACTTTCTGGATGCTGTTCCATTTATGATATTTTATTTGTACTTCTAGACCATACTGAACATCTCAAAACTTGTCTTTGACATGGAATATTGTAGTATTTAAGTTATGTAACAAAACTATGTCCTTAGCCTTAACTGAGTATTAAATAGCTGGGCTCTCACTTCCTAATGAGGAAATAGAGGGCCCCATGAGGTAGTGGTTCTCCTGGGGTTCAGTGTTGGTTTTGAAGAAGGTCCCAGAAAAGGAGTGTTTGAAAGATGTTACTTTGGGGTATATACCAGCAGAGTTCTGGAATGTGTACAGGTAGAAAAATTCCTGCTGGACAAAAGCTGGAGGGATAGCTGACATTTCCCAAGCAAGACGTTCCCTCTATCACTCTGCCCATGTATCTGTAGTCCACTGCAAACTGGACCACAGGGAGACACCCAGCCAAGGCCTGGTCACAGCCCCTAATTGTGAGTCCCACATCTTATTTATTTATTTATTTATTTATTTATTTATTTATTTATATATTTATTTATGCAACTTTCTGCCTTCATGTATGTTCACATGCCAGAAGAGGGCGCCAGATCTCATTACAGATGGTTGTGAGCCACCATGTGGTTGCTGGGAATTGAACTCAGGACCTCTGGAAGAGCAGGCAATGCTCTTAACCACTGAGCCATCTCTCCAACCCCCGAATCCCACATCTTTTATCTTTCATTCCACATAGGTTCAGCATACTGGACCCTGAGCATCTTGCCCGCTGTCCCTTTCACCAAGTCACTCATTTGCTTTTGGGACTCTGGATCTCTTTTGCACAAAGGACCCTGTAGCATGGATAACTAGGCTGTAGAATGAGGTGTGACTTCCTCAGCCTAGGCAAGGCCAGAGCTACTGATTTAAGCAGTGTGCACATCTATAGGATGGATCACTCTCCCCTCCGACACACTTGGGAAGTGTGTGCCTTGACAAAGCTCTGTTATAAGCTACACTTCTCCCATAGGGGTGAGTTAGGGAACTAAGTTGGTATCAAGAGTCCCCACCATAGCCTTTCTTGTGGTCCAGAGGAAGGTCTACCCCAAAAGCTCTGGGGACCTGAGGACTGCAGAGGTGACCATATCCTAGTCTGTTGCCCTGCATAATGGTGCTACCCAGAACTGGCATTTATGAGGCATTCAGGTTGCGTATGGCACAGGAAAGATGATTATTATTCTCATTACTCTCCCTATTACTATAAAATAACACCCCAGGTAGCCTATATGGTGTGCTTATTAATTCCAGGTGCAACTCTAATGACTCAGGGTGTTTTATCTGGCTCCACCCTCTCCTGCAGTGGGGCTAGCTTCTATTATCACTAATTTACAAATGAAGTAAAAAGTAGACTCAAAGACATGGCACAACTTGATAATGGCCTGTAAGTAGTATGGGGTTAAATGCTCATCAGACCCCTACCTTCACTATTCTTGTCTCTTTTAATCAGTTTTGTGTAAAAAATCATCTCTTTATCTCTTGCAAAGTATAAATATCAGTGTATAGGTTGTGAAGTATGACATGGTCATTGTTATATATGGGGATCTGGGACAAAGATCAGTGTGTAAAGGGAGGTGAGGTACAGTATTGGGGTACTAGGGACTGGTAGAATGGTGCTCAGGGGAAGAGGGGGACAGGAAGAAGAGTGAAGTGTGGCAGGATGCTAGCAAATGATACGTCCCTATCATAAGTGGGAGTGGGAAGGGGAATTCAAAGGCCAAGTTCTTGCGGCATTGTGGTCATACAGATAGATTGGAGGTTGAATGTCTGTCTGTGGTGTAACCAAAGTTCCAAATTGTGCATCTGGATGGGAGGAAAAGGGGGGACCCTCATCTCTACGGAGAGAGGCCTTAGCTGAGATAAACACAGAACTCCACTAGTCATCTAAATCAGCGAGTCCCAGAAGTGGGTGCACTTGGGAGCACCCAACAGTTGTCAGCCGACAGTTGTCAGTGGAACTCAGATGAAGCACTAATTTTATATTTTTGTGACTAGCACATTTAATTGTGAAGAAAATAGAAAAATTTTGATCCTATTTATTTTTGTTTTGTCTTAGATCTGTGTGCTTAAAGAAGAGAATTTGATTTAAAGAAAAGTTTCATGTAAATTATGCTGTAGGAGGCAAAAGTCACAGGAGACCATGGGGACGTTGAGATGGGTGTGGAAGAGCAACCGTGTCCACCCACTTCCTGTAGTCTCCTCAAAACTCACGTATCTTGTGTGTATTTTCCAGACCCTGTGCACGGCCCTCAGAACGTGGAGATTGTGGACATTCGGGCCAGGCAGCTGACCCTGCAGTGGGAGCCCTTTGGCTACGCAGTGACCCGCTGCCACAGCTACAACCTCACGGTGCAGTACCAGTACGTGTTCAACCAGCAGCAGTATGAGGCTGAGGAGGTGATCCAGACATCTTCCCACTACACCCTGCGGGGTCTACGGCCCTTCATGACCATCAGACTGCGGCTACTGCTCTCCAACCCTGAGGGTCGGATGGAGAGTGAGGAGCTGGTGGTGCAGACCGAGGAGGATGGTGAGTGAGGGATGGTGAGCCATTTTATGGGAACAGAGAAGGTGAAGTGTGCTCAGGGGTCATACCAGTAAGTGGTGGGGTGCGCATGCATGTGTGTGTGTTTGTGTTTGTGTGTGTGTGTGTGTGTGTGTGTACGTGTGAGCATTCATGTGGAGGCTACAGCTCAGTGGTGCAAGTGTCTTCTCTATTTTTTTTTCCATCTGACTTTTTGAGGCATGGTCTCTCTTTGGGGTTTGGTGTTCATGGATAAACGGGCTAGTCATCACGCCTCAAAGATCTTCCTACCTCGGCATTCACGCCACTAGGGGTGCAGGCATGCTCTGCCATACACATTTTTTATTTGGATGCTGGGAATCTGAACTCAGGTCCTCGGTCTTACACAGGGAGCAATTTTCTGCTGGATCAAACTCCTTAACCCTGTCCTCCATCTTCCATCTTCCCACTATTCTCAAGATCTCCGCAGAAGCAGACTGAGCATGGTATGATTCCAGAGCGGTTATGTTGCCGCGGGAGCAGCGTCAGCTCTACCATAAGTACGTGCTTATGGTAACCCCATGTCTCCCCATTTCCCCCTCATGTTCTATCAGTCTTCCTACCCAAGATTTAACTCTTCAGATGCCTCCTGGAAAGGGTAGTTATTTTATTGTTTAAGCATGTTGAGGTTGAAAATCAAACTTGATTCTGCACAAATTTAAAAAGCAAAACAGAATAGCTTAAGGCTTAACGTGCACATTGAATGCTCACAAAGCTGATGATCCACCTGGATGTCCCGCAGGCATCTCAAATACCATGTACTGCAAAATGAGCTAATGTTCTCTTCTAGGCTGACTTATCTTCTTGTGTCCCTTGTTTCAGTGAGCTACACCTGGAAG
>JAQHUG010000077.1:2636684-2683530 GCA_028555095.1 Dicrostonyx torquatus
AAATTTTACTTTCTCCATAAGTTATCTTTGCCTCAGATTTCTTGGTTGTTTCATCCCAGGACTGCAGTACAGTCTGCATGGAACTCACAGAGTAGCCATCTTCTGTACGACAGAATTTGTCATTTCTAAGACATACCTAAGAAACACTTCACTGTGTGTTTATTTTGGTTTTCCTCTTAGCCTGGCTAATTACCGTCCCTATTAAATTCTCTAGAATCTGATTCAATGTCCATTTGTGTACAAGCAATTAAGGAGGGTTTGGGTAGGGATGACAAGTAGGCCAGCAAAGTGGAGGAAGCCCTGTTACAACTTCCGGCAGGTCCGAGGAGAGCTCTCCAGGGTGGGTTATGTATCACAGATGTTCCAAGCCAGGGGAGGGAGCTGCAGCTTGTCCTAGGTCTGGTTCCATTTTTTATTCAAACACACGGAGCCCCCATCTCCAACAGAGAGAACAACACTCTTTGAGAAGGCAGACTCTCCGGTCAAGTATGTCTGGGGCCCCCTCTTTAATCTCTTAGTACATTGGTTTTCTCACTTATAAAATGAACTTGATGTTAATACTACCTTGCAATTTATTATGAATATTAGAGGGGATGGAAGATAAAAAAAAATGGCCTGAGACCCTGTACCAGGCTTTCAATAAGCATAGCTACCTATTACATTTGCAGAGAGTCACAGAAAAAAAAAGTCCTGAACAGAAAGCCTCTGGTACAAAATGCCTCAGCCAGCCAGATGTTGGGGGATGTTTCCATGCTCTTACCAACCATTGCATCAGTTGTGGAAAGTCTACTGAGGGTCCTGAAAGATTGGCAGTAGACCTGGGTCCTAATTGGAGAAGCAGGGTGGTGAGCAGAGAGTGGTTGGTGATTGCTATTCCAAGGCTATCCTCTGGTGCTGGGCAAATCATCATGATATAGCCAAGGAGCGCCTCAGAGGGATTCCCTAGGCCCCTTTGAGCTGCACTTTGAGAATGACCTCCATCTGCGACAGCAAGTCCCAAGTCCTATCTTTAAACTCTGTCTTGTCCTCTCTCGTTCTCATTTTTACCACCAGGAGAAAATTAAATACACCACAAAGCCTTTATCAAAACAATGTGGGAACAGCAGTGCTTTGAAATTAAATTTATAGTAAACATCATAAATAAAACATCAATTCCTGCTTCAGGAGATGTGTGGTCATTATCATATTAAAGACACCAGCACATAAGACTTGGTCTGTCGCTCTTCTGAGGCCATAGCTCATAATCTCCTGGAAGGTTTCATCAGGGTGTGGAGACTCTTTGGAAGTTTGTATTTGTTTTTGTTTGTTAACGTGTTGTCTCAATATATTCCTCAGGCTACTCTTAAACTCTCGGCTGAAGCCATCCTCCAGCCTCAGCCTCTTGAGTAGCTAGGACTAAGGTATGCATCAAGATTGCTGTGGACAATCCCTGAAGACCAGGGCCAGATTCCCTTCTCCATAGAGGATGAAAGCATTGGCTCCTTTTCCTGGAAACTCATTCACAGTGAGAATACACTGAGGTGGGAGCCCTTGGAGGGGAAGCTTGCCTGAATCTTCCCTCCAGGAGCCAGAGAGCAGCCTCCTAGACTGGGCCCACTAACTTTGTGTTGCTCTCACCTGCCCTCAGAAGTTTTGAGGTGGAAGGGTTCAGGATCAGTCATTTTAGCACCCCAGTACCTTTGAGGGTCCACAGAATAATCGCCACAAAGCAACTCCTGGTCCCTGAGACCCTGAGCTTTATCAGGAAAACAACTATTAATGAAAAAAATTAAGTGGACTTTTACTTTGCCATGTTCTACAAATATCTCAGATCTTCATGGTCATCATCCACCTTTAGCCAACCTAGAGCTAAGTGTATGAAAATGTAACAGAGGCAGTCCTAGAAGGTACAAACCATATGACATGGATTCGGGGGTATGAGGATGGTTGGGGGTAGATCTGAGAGGAGTTGGGAGTGGGGAGGTCATGGGTGAGTATGATCAAAATATGGTGTATGAATGTATAAAATTCTCAAAAAGTTAATAAGTTATTATATTATAAAATAAACTATGGTATTTGACTTATTAGTTCTTCAGTGTGCATAGTGCAAAAGTAAAGATATTCTCATATAAATCCACAATATTATGCAAAAAAGTTGACATTACCTTAAAATGACACAACCCAGGCCATCAAGAAAGTCTAGTGCAATGGTTCTCAACCTGTGAGCCACAACCCCTTTGGGGGCCACATATCAGCTATCCTGCATATGAGATATTTACATCATGATTCATATAAGTAGCAAAACCACAGCATCAGAATAATTTTATGGTTGGGGTTCACCACAGCATGAGGAAGGGTTGCAGCATTAGGAAGGTTGAGAGCCACTGGCTGAGCTGATAAAGGCATTTCCATCAAGCTTCACAACCCAAGTTTGATCCCTGAGATCCACAAAGTAGGAGAGAATCTCCCTGGATTGTGATCCTCTGAGCTCTACTTTCACACTATAGTGCATGCACATACGCAAATACAAAAGGCACACACTCCCACACATATACATGTGATTTATCTATGGATACTTATATAATACAAAATAAGTAAATAACGTAATTGAAATAGCCCAATATACCATTCATTTCATATTTCATCTAATTGTTACACTTAACTGTATGATAAAACCGGGATGCAAGAAAATTTACATTAAAACATTGAAAGGTAGTAGTGTGCATCTTTCCAAGGGGCACATAAGGTCTGGGAGCCCCTCCGTGGTGATGTTACCCCAGAGATATAAACACAGATACACAACATATAAACACATATAAATGTATGTTTTCCTATTATAGAGTTCCTCTTTTGTGACACTTTGAGGTGGTGTGTCCTGTGATCACCCCAAATCTTTACTCAATGATTTTAGCACTTCCTCATAATCCTTACCCAGATAGGTTGTTACATTGCTACTTTAAAAATCTGCCATCTTGTTTATACTTACTGATGTTCCTTCTATGAACTTAGCATGTTCCTTCACAGAAGAGCCTTTCTCCCAGCTTCCCCCCTGTGTCTAGGATTCTTACTAGTTCACAAAGCAGGTTTTGACTCAGTATACTAAGCTCCATCACCATCCTTACTTTCTTGGATGATCAAGTTATCTTGACCATAGCTAGAAAGAATCCCTTCAAGCTGGAGCTCGGGTCCTTATGATATGTCCTTGCTAGTCCTCCTCTTTTCTGGCATGATGCAATGCCCCAGACTGCCTGTAATGTTCCTGCTCTAGACACAAAGGCCATCACTTACCTAAAGATTTCTGCTTGCTTCTTCAGGGAGCACTCTCTGGGCTCTATGACAGCTACATTCAGTGGAGCAGCAATGTCACTAACTGATCCATGAAGACAGAGCTGGGGATTAAATCATGAGCCCATCCTGACTGAAACACACACTTCACGATACTTCTGCACACATATTCCAACAGCGAGGACCCTGATTTTCTGCATCCACCTGACTGTCCATTTGCACGATCCCAAAATGTACCAACCCACCAGCAATTAGTGGGCCTACAAACAGAACATTTTAATTTCTCTGCACTAAACTTTGCACTGCTTGGAATGTGCAGTCAAAATACTATGTTTAAAGATTCTGAGTTTCTATGTATATGATCTTAGTTTTAATTTGATAGCCAATTAAGGTCCTTTTAATTTTAAAGTTTTCTGTCCTCTATGCTTTGAAAAATAAATGTTGCTACTTTCAACATGCAAATCAGTTGGTTCTTTAAAATGTCAGAACTCTATGTTACAAAGGATTCATTCTGAGAAATAACTGACACAATCCTTCTGTATTCTTCAATTCAAAACCTGAAAGACCAACATTTTAAATATAAAACACCACATTTTGCTATTCATTTTCAATTTAGTGTTACATGTATATGGATATGTATATTTTAGACCCGACTGCTTGGTATTGGATAACCAATTAGGAGGTTCATCCCTGGGGAAGACTGACTCTCTCTCTCTCTCTCTCAGCAGCCATTGGTTGACTATAGCTCCTAGGGGTGGAGCCACATGAGACTTCTCCATGCATGTTGGAGTGTTTGTAGTGTCATTGTAAAGACTGCTGAGATTTCATGATTTCAGCTTCTGAGATATTTACAAGACACTATCTCACATCAGGTGTCCTGATCCTCTGGCTCTTACAATCTTTCTGCTCCCTCTTCCATGCATTCCCTGAGCCTTAGACATAGGGGTTATGTTGTGGATATCAGTTGGAACTGAGTACCCCATGGTCAATTGTTTTCTGCTTCTGAACCAATTGTGTCCCTATCAGCCACAAACATAAAACTTCTTCTATGAAGGGAAAGAGCTACATTTACATTTAACTGTTTATTTATTCTTTCATTTTCATTTTATATAGTTTATTTAACAAAAAGCAAATAATATTTTCCTCTTCCCCTCCTTCTACCTTCTCTTTATCTTCTTCCTCCTTCCTCTTCTCTGCCGGGTTTATCCTTCCCATTTGCCTGCCCCTCCCCCAATTCCATTGAGCCCAGAGCCTTTCACATGCCTGCACCACTGCGGCAACTCGAGGTTCCCTTTCCCTTCTATTTAATACTAAACCTATGGAATAATGTATACTTCACCTGTGCTTATGTTCACTTTCTCTATCCTAGAAAACATTCCATGTAAACAATGAGCCATTGTCTTAACACCTTCATGGTGCTATGGCTGTGTGGAGAGATTGCCTGAGCGTCCAGTGGTAGTTGTTTCGGTTATGTTCTATGACCTAGTTTTCTTCATCTAGGTCATCTTGTCCCCCTTCATTTCAAGCATCATATTTGCTGGTTGATTGGTTGCTTGCTATAAAGGTACACTGTAGTTATACTGCGGCCAATAGCCTTGTTGTACAAGTTGTTGGGTGTTTGTGGAGATGTATTTTCAGGTAAATTCTTCACGGTAGGATTGCTGAAGTCAAAGGGTAAATGCACAATCAATTAAGTTCTCCTTCAGAGAAGGCCTATCGTTTTTCATTTTCACAGGCAATGTGTACTGATTTAATCTTCACACCAAATATGAAAGAACAAGCAGGATTTCCCCCTGTTGTCTAATAAGGGAATGTAATTTTAACAATACATAAAAATGTAATTGATTATAATAAGCAACAGTATAAAATATATTAACATAATTGATATTTGATATGTTTAACCACATCTAATAGGTATATTATCCCAAGGTGGCAAAACAAGCTTAAAGTCAAATGCTTTTGTGTAAGGAAAAGTTCCAATGCTCAATGCCTTAATTTTGTGTGCAGTCAATTCTTATGAGCCCACTCAGTGGGTTTCTTAGGGTACTGTGAGCCGGAAGGAGAGTGCACATTGCCAAGGATAGGTATAGCTACACTAACAAGAGGGAGCATGTAAGGCCTGCTAAGAGGTAAAGTAACAGGAAATAACAAGGCAGACGTAGCACAGTGCAGAGGGGGACAGTATGGATAGGAAACTATGTACCTTAGGAGGTCCTTCCAGCCTCATTTCACTTCAACTTCTTGCACCATAGTGAAGGTGACCTTGCGGTATTATGAGTAACAGGGAGAAACACAGTTATGTTTTTCATATGCCCGCAGTGACTTAGGCTTTGTATTCATACTCTTGTCCTTGTAGTCTATTGTCAAACACCATGGCACTGGGGCTGTTGCCATTGGTGTGCAGGTAAGGAATTCATACATTTCCAAGTCTTACCCATGTGGCCTCCCAGACCATGTAATATGAAAGCCCAGAGCTGGCAGAAGGCCTTCTGATAGTCTTCCTGACTTTCTCTGTCTCTGTAGCATACTTTACATTAGTTCTTTAGCTTCTTACCTGTCCATCTGAAGGGGGGGGGGAGCTTGGTCAAAGCAGAGATTTCATTTCGTTTTAGTGGATGGATAACTCTGATGGATGTTTTAGTGGATGGGTATCTCTGATGGATGTTTTCCAGTAAGAAGGATGTTGGTCTGTACTGTGTGCTCATAAACCATTGACTGAGTAATGAGTTAATGAATGACTATCTGACATTAAAGCCCATACCCTTTTGGTGATAGCATACCAAAATAGATACCATTTCCTAAGCCGGGTACTTGCACGTGTCTTTTAGGTGCAATGGAAGCTCACTGGTCCTGGCTTGCTAAAGCTGACCATTGGTAGCTCCTCTTGCCTCCAAGTTTGGGAACACATTTTCTGCTTGGAATCAACCATGGTTGGAAAATTCACATCATGGAAATTAGAAAACAAGTTATTCTGTTCTTACTAGAGAGCTTGTGGAGAAAATATTCAGTAGCATACTACTGTTTTCTTCAATAAAGTTGTAGTTGATGTCTTGAGATATGAAGATTTATCTGGAGTAAATTATTTTCCTCCAGTGAATCTATAAAACAGGAGTAGAATGAAATGTTTCTCCAATTTTTCTCCTTAAGACTCCCTCACACACACTGGTGTCTGCAGAAGTCTTCACTAATCAGTTTGATTTTTAAGTTAATTCTGGGCCTCTTTATAAGAAGCAGTCAGTCGGCCACAGAGCCAGTGAGAACCCTGAAATGGAGGGAGGAAAGGAGGAAAGGTGGAAAGGAGGAGAAGTCCCAGTCTCCTAGTCCCTGGCTCTGAGCTCTTCCATGTGCAGCTTTTATGCTTTCCGTTACTGTCCCCCAAGTTCTCCATGATGAACCCGTCTTACAGACGTGCAGATCGAGAAGATAAAGAAAGAAGAGAAGAGGAAAGGGCACAGGGCAAACAAGATGGAAAGGGGACAGGAAATGAGGGAAAGCAGACAAGAGATGGAGAAACTTCCTTTGACAACAATCTGTTCTCTTGTCTAGTGAAATGAAAATCCCCCTTAAATTACCACCTGACTTTAAAGCATAAGAAAACATCTGGTTTAATTACAGTGAATTTACATGAACCTACTGACAAGAAGCACAGTTAAAATTAGAAATTTTACTGTGCTTTTTTTAAAGAGAATGAAATTATAAAGTAATTAACCTTTGTTGTAGAACTCTGTCAAGAGGATGGAAAGTTCCATGCTGTGACAGAAGAAGAAATGAAAGTGTGGACGAGGAAAATGTGGGTTCATTAAAGAATTATACAGAATTAAAAAAAGAATTGAAGGTAGGCACAGGATTAGAAGATATGACAAAAAGAATTCTACCAACACAGCAGAGTCTTTTGAGAGAGAGAGAGAGAGAGAGAGAGAGAGAGAGAGAGAGAGAGAGAGAGAGAGAGACCCAGTTTTATCAAATGAAAGTCACCATACCGCTTTGTAAAGGACATCCTGACCTACAGAAGGAATGGAGCGGGGGAGGGAAGAGCTGTGGCCTGGGGCTGACTCATCTTGACCATGGCTGTGACACCTGGCATATGCAATCACCTTTTACTTCCAAAGTGCAAACCCACAAGGTGATGGGAGAAAGGAGCGCATGCTCAGATGTTGAAGGATGTGAGCCAGTTCCAGCTCTCCTCACCTTGTTAGGACACCTTGTTTAAGATATGCATATTCTAAGCATATATGTCCCCCCACATGTAAGATGGGGCCAATAGTGACAGCAGGCTTCTAAAATATGAAGTACTGACTAGGCAGGCAACTGTCAGTGCAGAGATGCATATTTGGTCAAGGAGAGTAAAAAACCTGAGTGTTCATCCCTAATCAGGACATCTTTATCATCATCATGACCCCACTCATGCTGTCCATCCTCAACAAGGCTCAGGGAACATCAAGGAAGAATCAGAAAGGATGTGAGAGCCAAAGGATGGGAAGGAATGCTGTGGCACGCTGTCTTCTGGACATGACATAGCTACCACACCCATGAGCTCACAGAAGCTGTGGGCAGTGGCCAAGATCAGGACAGCTAACGTTTTGACATTAATGGGGGAGATGGCAATCTCCAGCCCAGGCCTCTTACTAAAGCACAGTTGATAGCTGATGTGGGAAGGATGACCACTCTCCTGTAAAGGTGTGGTGACTGCTAGCTTTCCCATGGCTCTCCATCCATATGGTGATAAGACAGAGCGGAAGAGGAAGAGGAGGGAGGGGAGCAGGCAGCAGCAGTGGCAGCATACGTGAAGCTGTGAGAATCCTGTCTGAGGGGAAGTGGAAGGAGCTGGATGGGGAAAGTGGGAGATGATCTTATTTCATTGTATACATGTACAAGATTCTTAAGAATAAAGAAAATATATGTTACAAAGCTACACTCCACAGATGTCTGCACATAAAGCCCTCAGCTGTGCTAAGTGGTGCGGAGCCAGAAGCAGAGAGAGAATATAACTCTTGATTGGAAAAAAGCCAGGCCAAGGGTCTCTGTATATTTTCTCCTCGCTGTGGCCAGGGAGGACTTTTAAACAGCATCCAACCTTTATTTAATCCAGATTACAAACACTCAGCTTGACCATGACCTCTCCTCTCTCACTCCTTCAAGTTCTGTAGGTACAAAGCTTCAACCACCTTGGAATGGACCTTTCACCTCTCTGCCTTCCCTCTCTTCCCTCCCAGGTTACTGGCCAATCATTCCAGGCCCCATCTTGCTCCCTCAACCTCTCAGCCTGGCTCTCATTTTCTTGTACATGGAGCACTGTTTCATGGAATTCTTCACCTGTCCGAGGCCCTCTTTTTGTAGCTGACCACACACCACCCTTCCATTTGCTCCAGTTGAAATCAGAGACACCGATGGGGTATGTCCTAAAACCTGTCCAGAAGCATCGTTCTTTTCCTGATTAATTCATTATTTCTACTCTCTACAGAATAATTATCTGCGTCCTCAGATCTCTGTCACCTGCATACTGCTGTCACACTTAGCTGATGACCTTGTCTACTACAATACTAAGGAGACTGAAAACATTTGATACTTCTTGACCCACGTAATGCCCACACACTCAATCTTTCCTCTTGTTTCTAGAGATAAAACATTTGTTTTCTAAGTGAAAACCAATTTCTCTACTTAATGTGTCAAATCCTACTTCCCTTTCCCTAAGGGAGGTCATTACTCTAGTACTAGTCTACTGTCTACCCTACAGCTAGATCCTCCTCTGTAAATAAAAGATCATTACACTTTCCACAGAAGCTTTATTTTCATCATCTTTAAAAAGACAAAAGCGAGATTGCCCAGTCTTCCCTTCTCTTCCAGCTGCTTTTCCACATGACCAGTTTCCCCTTCTGAATTTTCAGCCAAATGAGCTCAAATCCAGGTCACTTCTCCAATACAGTTCTTTTGAGATCACCTGTTGACTTAGTTTGTCTGTTATTGTGATAAGATGCCGTAACAAAACTTAAGAGGCAAGCAGTTCGTTTGGTTCTCATTTGGCAGAGAAGTAGAGAAGTTCTTCATGGCAGAGAAGTTACGGCAGCAGGAGCTGAGGGATCTTGGTCCATTACATCCACAATCAAAAAGCAGAGTGCAATAAATGCATCTGCTCTACTCATTTTTTCATCTTTATAGAGTCCAGGATCTTGTCCCAAGGAATGGTGTCACCCACAGTAGGCAGATCTTCCTTCCTTAATTAACCTAGTCAAGATGCTTGTCCACAGGCACATTCAGAGATCCAACTTCTAGGTAGCTCTAGATAATATCAAGATACTCATCCACAGGTACATCCAGAGATCCATTTTCTAGGTGACCCTAGATCATATCAAGGTGACAATTGGGATTAACCATCACTCCTGTGATCTTAATGAATTCAACCATCGTTATTCCAAGAGTCAAATCTTATTTATCCAGCCATCACTGTTGGGCATGGTTGGCTGCCACATCTTCCTTATAACTCTATTTTTCACTTAGTTTCCAGGTTATCACACAGTTCTAGACATTCCTCTCCCTCGGGGACTCCCTTTCTCTCCTGTATTTCTTTTAAACATCTCAGCTTTATTGACTTATATTTTTGAGTCTCTTTCCAGTCATTTTGGAATCAAAGGTTGGATAGACTTGGGAAAGCAGATTTGTAGACCGCATAGATCTCTTTGGCAGTTATTTTGTTCTGCTGTTGCAGCAGGAAAGTATCCAGCAACAATATATACATGATTGGGTATGACGATTTTCCAATAAAATTTTATTTATCAAAGCAAGCCGCTGGTTGGATTTGTATCAAGGGCCACAGATTGCTGACTGTGGATCCATTTATTTACCTAATTATTTCTGATCCCTTGGCTTTAAAAATCCACACACAAGCTAATAATTTTTCTAATGGATGTCTCCAGGCCAGACCTCTCTCCAGCCCTCCCGAATGATTTACTTACCCGCAAGCTCAACCCTCTCTCACTTGGATCGCTCTGGTTCTGTGGAACAAAACATCCCAAATAGAAGGAGGTAGTGATCACTCAACCAACGTCAACCTCCTTCTCCCCACTGTCTTCTCTGTCTTAATTAGTAGCTCTGTGTTTTATTAGTGGCTCCTCACTTTATGAGACCCTGGGATGCACAGCTCTGGGAAACCCCTTCATGTTAGGTTTTCTGTAATTGGTGCTCCCGGCTTTGTGCCAAGCAAGTTAGCTCACTCTCTACATCTGACTCATCAGCATAATCTCTTAGCTCCACCATCAACATAGGAGCTCAGAGACACTGGACAACCTATACCATAGCTGGATGACGGACTCTATTGCTGCCTCCCTGGTTTCTGTGATCACCAGTGTGGATGATGTGAGCAGTTAGTCTTTCAGTGTCAACTCTGGGCTCTGCATCTGTTCTCTCCAATGCATCCAGAATGGTTTTTTTTGGAGGGGGGGTTGTTTGTTTGTTTGTTGTTTTTGTTTTATTTTTCCAAGACAGGGTTTCTCTGTGTGGCTTTGAGGCTGTCCTGGAAGTCACTCTATAGACCAAGCTGGCCTTGAACTCACAGAGATCTACCAGCCTCTGCCTCCAGAGCTCCCGAGTACTGGGATTAAAGGCATGTGCTACAACTGCCCGACCAGATTTTTTTTTTTTAACCATGAAGAAAATCACCTCAGCCTTTTGCTCTAATCTCTTCTGGTCTTTCTCATGGTATTGAGATAAATACCCCCATGGCATACAATGTCCCAAAGTCACTAGGAGCCCCAATTCTGTTTTTTCTGGCTTCATCTCCTACTTCTGTTTCATTTTATAAATGCAGTCGTTGACTTCAGTTTTACCAAGCATGTCCCTGCCTCAGGGCCTTTGCACTTGTCACCCTTTCTGACTAGAATGGCCTTCTACCAGATAAACAGGGCTATCTCCTTTGGCGGCCATCAGGTCTTCATTCCTATTTAGAATTTAAGAGCTCTTCATAGCCAATTTCATTTAAATGTGGAAGCCTCTTATATGACACTTTGTCTCTCTTCCCTGCTTCGTGTATCTCTTTAGCATTTATCAACTGAAACTCTGCATTTATGCTTTACCTTTTATTATGTATATTTTCCCAAATAGAATGCACTCCACAGAGACAGGATTATTCTCTCTGTTTTGTTTACCGTTACAATGCAAGTACTTAGAACAGTTCCAACTAGATAATATGCACACATAAATATGTTATCAAATCAATGAATCTTGAGCCCTAAGAGACAAAATAAATTTTACAATTATTTACCGAAGAAATCTGAAGACCACCGTTAGAGCTGTTTAGCATCCCTAGTAAGCGGTGGGAAGATACAGCTTCTGCGGTTAGCAATGTGGTATCATTCCAGAAAAGGAGCTTGAGGTAGAGACACATTGGAAATAGGAACAATTTACAGAATTCAAAGTGTGATACCCAGTCCATATTAAAGCAGATCTTGGAGGAACACAGTGAAATCCTAGGGAGGGGCAAGCACACAGGGCACTTAGTTGGTGCCAGGTGTCTAGCTCAGTACATTATGGTGTTGAAATATTAAATGCTCATGGCAAACTATGAAAAAGATGCCAGTCTCATACCCTCCTTAAAGCAAAAACTAAAGATGTTAAGTAGCTTGCCCCAGGTTACACAATAAACAAGTACAAACAAAACAAAACCCTGGCAGCATGGGTCCAACCCATGGTCTGAGCCATTTCCCAGTAGTAGCTTATCAGTCCAAGTGATGAGAATGTAAGTTTTGATTTAAAATGGTGATCACCTTTCTTGAGATACCTCCCCAAAGAATGGAAACTATCCTGAGTGCCATAAGAGAATGTAACACAGCTATAGCAAGAGGAGCTAATACAGAGCTGCATGAAAAGCCAACCCCTAAGAATCAGGGCTAAAGGCAGGATTGAACTACCAAGAGCTCAACTCCTGATGTTAGGCCCCAGTGCACAGGATGAAGGCTCTTCCTCAAAGCTGATGTCCAGTGTACATGTAAGGAAAGTAACTTTGTTCACATTTCCTTTTGCTGGGATGAGAATCTGGGACAGCAACAGCTTCAGGAGGAAGAGTTTATCTTGACTTTACAGCTTCAAGAGCATAACACAGAAATCAAGGCATTTCTGGGGGCGGTGTGAGGACTTGAAACCACTGGTTACATTGTTTCTGCAGCCAATAAGATGGATCCTCTGCTCTGCTTGCTTTCTCTTTCTTCTACATCTTATCAAATTGAGCACTGAGACTGACCATCTCAACATGGAAAGGACATTAATACATCATTGGAAGGAGACACTCCAACTAGAGGAAGTACAGTGTTCTGGACATTACAGGCTGTCCCTCCTTAAACACCTAGACAGTCTCTCTGTAGAGAGCCCTTGTAACTGGAAGGCCGCTTGTTTGTCCTGGCCACCCAGAACTGAAATGATCACACAGAAACTGTATTAACTAAATCACTGCTTGGCCCATTGTTCTAACTTCTTATTGGCTAACTCTTACATATTAATTTAACCCATTTCTATTAATCTGTATATCACCAGCAGAGTTTCAGCATGCCTATATCCGGCAGTGAATCCATGGCATCTCTCTGACTCTGATTTCTTCCTCTCAGAATTCAGTTCCGTCTTCCTCACCTACCTAAGTTCTGCCCTATCAGGCCAAAGCAGGTTCTTTATTCATTAACCAATACAAACAACACATAGAAAGAAAGACCTCCTGCACCAAATCCTCCTCATACCTGGTTGTTTCTCTAAATGCTCTGAGTACCACATCCTCACAAGACAAATAGAATCATCGTCTGGTCAAATAATGCATGTGTATATTCTGTTCTTTCCTTTCCCTTTGAGTTAGAGAAACAGAACTGGGCCTCAGTCATTAGCAGAATGACTCACAAAGCCAGACCATCTATAATATTCCCACCTCTGAAAATACCTTTTATGGGTTTCATAAAGACAGGTTTCTGGTCAGATAAAAAGGACTCCATTGTTATTAAAGAGGAAAGGATCTGATATTGCAAAACTAGGGTCCCCCAGAGATTAGATATAAAAAGACCTTTTTGTTGTTGGTTTTATAAAGAAAATGCTAATATCCAGTCTTAAGAATAGCTGAGTAAACACTGATATGGAATATGTCCCTAAAATGGAAATTAACATTGTAAAGATAGGATTTCCCCCACAATGATCTTTTAAGAGTTCAAAACTATTTGCTAGATGTGTAGTTAAGGAATAAAATCTATAAATAAAAGCTAGGTCATTGAATGAAGTTCACTAGAACTAAATTAATGAGATGTTTATTTGTTTTATCCACTTGTACAGAGTTAATTTCACACAAATGCATGCACACACAAAAGAGGTTTAAAAGACTCCAAATATAATTTTATATTAACATTTAAATATTTTCTGACATAGAAAAATTCTTAGACATATTTTTAAAATCTAGTAAAGAGAGATTTTTTCATGTAGCTCTACAATATATTCAGAAATAGAACCAATGGCATAGACTTTTTCAGTGAAGCAATAATTTAACAGTAGAAAAGTTGGACTTGGTTTTACACATGTGGTTGAATCATCATTGTGGGAATGTGTATTCTCAAACTACTCACAAATGTTCATAGAGGGGAACCAGCACCCCCCGTCCCAATTTATGATGGGACCATAATCTTGACTTCCAAGGCAGACAGGTTCACAATGAGAGAAGGAAATTAAGTGTAGATGTCCCAGTCAAAATAGAGCTGAACAACCCAGTAGCACATATATGAGTCGAAACTATATTTAAAGAAGCCAACATTGGCTTAAACTTTACAACAGTGTTCATTTATATAATTCACTGCATTAACATCCTAAGAGAGGGGAGGAAATGTATCATTACTACAGTGGATTCAGTTAAAGCCCAGCATGATTTCAAAATAAAATTTCCTTGAATGTGAGAAATGAAATGGACCTTTTAACCTGCTAAATGATGTCTACAAGTGACCTACAAACACCACATGTAAGGATAAAAGAATAGCATCATTATCTTTGAAATTGGAAAAACACATATGTCTATCATTATTCCCATTAAATACTGTATTTTTGACCCTAAAAGACAAAAATAAAATGAGCTAAAATATTAGAAAGAAAAAGACTGTTATTAGCTACAGATCTGTGATTATTTACATAGATAACCCAAAGGAATCTGAATACAAATATTAGAATTAAAACTGGTGTATTTCCCAAGATATCCACATTGAGGAACATATTCCACTTCTATTTGCCTAACAAGGATATGGTATTTTTAAAGATATATTTATAATTGCAATAAAAACATATACAAAGGACACTAAAGGAGGTTCCCCCAAATAGGTACATTATACTTGTGATGAGAAAATGTAACATCATACAAATAGACTAATATAAAAAGCAAATTATCTTCAAGCAATAACAAAAACCCCAAACATTTTTAATGTATATTCTGGTTCAAAAGTGTATTTAGACTAAGAAAAAAAATGGCTACAAAGACGGTCCTGAAGAAGTTCAATATTATTCAGCTTGTGAGAAAGGTATCCAGTGCTTTAACCACTGAGTCATCCTCCATCTTTTTCTTATATAGTGAGGCAAACCATTATTCATTAAGAGAAAACAATGTGCATACAGGGTTGGTCTATCAGAATGGCTAAACAAAACAGAACTTCCGGACCCATACCTGCATGGGAACGTGATCAAAGTTAAAAGTAGCATGGCACGCAAGACTTGAGATTTATTTTGGTAAATGATGCTAAACTACAAGTATGCACTTAATAGAGATCATTTTATCATTTTATCAAAGGCATCACTTCCAAATTTTTGGAAGCATTTAAAAAAATACTCTTGGACCTTGGAAAAGAGAAAGCATTACTTCAGAATGACTATTTTGTTTGGGTTTCTCAGAAGCTAAATCTACAAGGATTTCAGTGGAAGGCTATTTAGGTGGCCACACTGGACACAGAGAGGGAGATGCAGGGGAGGAAAGAATGAATCAGAGAGACACATATTAGCCAGCAATTCCATCAAACGCTGGATTTTAGAACAGAGCCCAAACACGGCCGCTGGCTCATTCACTCTTCGTCCCCGACAGATGAGTACAAATGCATGCAGTGAGTATTTTTAAAAGCGAAACTTTTATTTTCAGTGGTTTTTTAGGTGTCATTTTTAGTTTTCAGTTTTGTTTTCCCGGTGATTCATGGTTAGAGTCATTGATAATAGCATTAGTCTACCATGGGTTGGAAAACGTTCTATTGTCTTCTTCACTGTCATCACCACTACAAACCCCACCCTGAACCACACGGCCACCAGCACTTCAATGTTTAGGATGCAGAGGAAAGCCAGTAGAATGTGGAATAACTAAACCGGTGGTGAAGAAACATGGAAATCCAGTCATCAGCTTCCTTTCTCTCATGATTACCAAATGTCTTAAAAACTTAACTAACACTTCTTATTTCCCATGTGCTCACCAGGTTTATCCCCTAGTAAAGAGAAAATGAGGTGTTTGCAAGTGTGCATTGTTCAGTAGGATGGGGATGGGGCACCAACAGTGTCTGCTACTGTTTACCTTTCTCTCTCAACTCTCACACAAGGTCTCTGATGGATTCAACCATATTAAAATTAACAACTGATTTATATTCAAAGGCAAAATAAGACACAAACTGAGAGATTTCCTGTTGTTGTTGTTGGTTTTTTTCCTGTGCTGGGGACAGAACCCAGGGCTCTGAATATGACAGGCGGATACTCTGCCCCTGAGGTACGGCCCAGTCCTCAGAGAGTTGTTTTGCTTTAATGTAAGACTTGTTTTATGAAATAAAGAAACACAAAGAGGCATTGCAGCCAGCAAATATTACCAGATGCTCAACTCTTTTACTAAATAGGAAAGAGCAGATAGAAATCACTGTGAAATCACTTACCAGGTGGCCTATGCTTTCAAAGCTGATAATGCCAAGTATTTTTAAGGTTATCACAATGTGCAAACTTATAGAACACTGAACAAGAGAGTCCAAAATTCTGGCACTGCTTTGGAAAACAATTTGGTATGACTCAGGAAATGTACTGATAATCTCTTTGGTTCATCTATTACTAAGTACACCTTGGTATCTATGGATGCACAGGGAGGAAGGGTCAGTCACCTCAGGATGGAGATGAAAACACATCTGTTCAGGCACTGGAGGGTGCTGTGTTGACAAAGGCCTGACTAGGAGGCACCACCTCAAGAAGTCGGCATCCAGAGCACCTGCCAACTGTCTGTCTGTCTGTCTGGAAGAAGAGCAGACCACGCCTGGAGTGGGTCTGTCTGGCCTCGGAGGTGGAAGCCCCTTCAAAGTCAACCAGGATTAGTGAGCTACTCCCCAAATGACAGATAATAAAAGCTCACAGGATGTAGATAGGTAGGACTAGAAGATGAGCTTAAATCCCTACTTCTTCTAACAAAAGAATCTCAATTGTCTCCAGAAGTGTTGGGTCCACCTTAATGGATTCTAGTTTACATTCAAACAGATTTTTAAAAAATTCATGTATTCATGTGAACCAGGCACGAGAGAGACCCATCTGGAAATAACTCTATGTTCAGTCTGAAGTAGAATGATAAGATAAACCTGAGGAAATAACATTCCTGAACTGAAGAGCAATAAGACATGGCTGATGGATCTCCAGATGTCCTAGAATGATGAATGGAGATCTTGGAACATTTGATCTGCTTATATGAAGGGAAGAAAGAAAAACTAGATGACCTGTTATTCTGGGTCATGTGATTATATTGTTGACTCCAAATAAGAATTTGGGGTGATTAAGATGAAGTTCTGTAATATCTGGTATGTTGATGTCAGTGGTAAAGAAGAAAGAAGGAGTCAGTCAGATGAGAGGCAAAGAGGGTATAACACCTCGGTTCTTATATAATCATCACGTGATTAGTTCATTATCATCCTGTAAACACAGACAAATTTTATAGATTTTATATTAGGACAAAGAAAAAGAGAAGCTTTTTAATATAATACAAAACAAGAGGTAGAAAGTAATAAAATTATGAAAATATAATTTGTAGGAAACAAAAAATACTCCACAGCTTTAATCAAGGGACAGAATTAGAAATATTAATGAAGGAAGATTTGAATAGTGTTACAGATTAGAAAGACCCATAGTTACAGACATGTCCTTCACACTCAAAAGAAGATAAAAATGAATCTGCAAGCATCAGTTCTGTTGGAATAGCTTTGAAATTTTATAAAATTATTTCTAAGTTCTTCTGACTTTTTTTGATGCCAGGTCTCTTGTAACTGTGTTTACTCCCAATTGTTATGTAGACAAGGATGACTTTGAGTGTCTTATTCTCTCACCTCTCCCCGCTAAACACTAGGCTCACATGCATGTTTTATTCTTGAAGATAACCACAGCCCCAGAAACATGGAAAGGGAATAATAATGAAAGAGAAAGGCTTGTTCTGCCAAGTGTTAGAGCATGTCATCCCAAACTTAATAAGGAGGTCGTGTCATACTGGGATCTATGACTCAGTGAAGGCTGAAACATATGCTAGGCTATAAAATAACCCATTGTGGAAAGGTGGCATCTTAAATCACGGTGGAAAGTTTTCACTGGCCAAATAATTGTCCTAAGGACATTGTAAAGAATTATGGGTAAAATTTCTACGGTGTACAATGTAGAAAATAAATTCCAGATGGATGACAAGATTGGGTATAAAAAGAAAAAAATGGCAGTCAATAAAAAAGTCATAAAATAATTACTCATTGGTGTTTTCTATTGGCCCGATCTATAACAAGAAAAAGAACCTGCCCTCAGCTGGAAAGAGAATGTAGCCTAGTCTTACTAGCTTGAATGTCACCATCATAACTCCCATCAGACAAGCCCTTGTCCATTGCCATTCCTTAGCCTTTCCCGCTAAGCTAACCATCCAACAGGGAGCCCCTCTTATGCTAGACAAACCCTCCCCACCTCAGACAAACATCCAGCTGAATCAGTAGAAGCCCCATTTCTCTCTTCATTTTACTGTCTACTCAATGATTCAGCCATCTCAGCTCTCCTCTCCCTACTGTCTTGCACTGGTGGAAGGCAGATGAGCTGCAACTTTACCATTAGGCTACTGAGGTTCCCCTACCTAAGCAGCTTCATACTTCATCCTCTTTTCACCTCTCACAGTGAAAAAGGGACTTCTCCCCACCCATTCATGCTCTTGTCTTTCCAGGGTTCTCCCAAGTCAGCCCCCTTTCTCTTCTCCACCCTTCCAATTTATGGCCCTTTTGGGATTATTTTTGACTAGCCTAGCCATGGTAACCCTTCCCATCTTTGGAAATGGACTGTTTTTTGCCTCACTTCTCATCTCTGTTGTCTTTTACATTTTCTTGCCTTTCATAATGAAAAGATTTTGCTCATTGCACTTTATCTTCTACTTCTTTTTCAGTCCTCTCCAGGTGGTATTTACACAACCAGTCTCCCTACAGTATTGTCACTCTTGATGCAAGTGTTGGGATACTAGGTTCATTAGCAATCTCAAGGTCACATCTGAGTTGACCATTCAACCATACCTGTCACTGCTAAGAGGTTTTATCCCAACTCCCTCTCCCTCCATAGCTGCTGCAGTGACAACTCAACTTTCTGGTTTCCTAGTTGCTTCTCTCAACACTGGCTCCTAGTGCCCCCATGTGTTTTCCTCTTCATTGTTGAGACAAGTTTCTCTTATCTGAGTCTGAAAACTGCCTTTCCCCTTTTCTCTTTCTTTTGCTGCTGGAACTATTTCCAGGACATGATTTCAGTGTCCAAACTTTGGCCTTGGCCTTGTCTCTCCAAAAGCTATTCACCCACTTTGGTTGGGTGTTCTACATGTACCTCAAGTCTAACAAAAGCTGAACTCACAAGATTCCTCTCCAAAATTAGTCATCCTTTAAGATCCTTCCCTATATGAACAACAGCCTGATTTCTTCCATTATATTTGACAGTGCTGGGGCCCTCCCTGACACATCCTGTCATCTCTGCCCTCATCCATCACCATCAATTCATGCTGGTTTAGCATGAAAGAATTCTACAGCTCATGTCTCTTCTAGACTCCTTGCCCTGCTGCAAGCTAACATCCTTTGTCTCCAAAATGACTACAGACTTAACTGATTTTCCTGTTTCCACTCTTGACCTCAGAAAGCTACCCACCACACTCCCAATACTCCCTTTACTCTAAGTACTCTATTTATCCATCAACTCTGACTTACATGCCACTCAGTGTCCTGGCTCGCTAGCCTAGCTTTTCTTTGCTCATCGTTCTCCTAGTATTATATACCCTTACCTGAGAGTTCTGATAATTTGAATGAAATAATTATGGGTATAGCTATTTTACACATTTATTTAACGCTCACTGGATCACAAGCTTTGGATTTGGCCACATTTCCCTTTGTTGGTTGGTAAATCCTAATGTTAACAACAGTCCCCTCATCACACGAATTAAGATATGTTTGTGGAGAGGGAAAGGGGGTTAGGAAGAAGCAATAAGAATTTTGACTCATTTTAAAAGCTTCTATATACTTAAAAACTTTAAAAGGCAAGTGAAAATCTGTAGAAGGAGGGGGCCGCTTATTTTTCCTGGCCATCCGGCTAGCTTAGCCCTGAAATAACTGCACAGAAACTGTACTAAGTAAATCACTGCTTGGCCCATTAGCTCTAGCTTCTTGTTGGCTAACTCTTACATCTTAATTTAACCCATTTTTATTAATTTGTGTATCGCCACATGACAGTAGCTTACCGGCTAAGTTTTAGCAGCATGTCTTCTCTGGTGGCAGATCCATGGTGCCTCTCTGAGTCTGCCTTCTTCCTCCCAGAAATCCATTTAATTTTCCCCGCCTAACTAACTTCTGCCCTACCAACAGGCCCAAAGAAGTTTCTTTATTAACCAATGAAAGCAACACAAAGACAGGAGGACCTCCTACACCAAAAATCCTGCAAAAAAGGACTAACAACCATCAAAAAATTGTAATCTATGCAAAAATAAATGTGTCTTTACAAAGGGATAGTAGTGACAATGCCATAAGATAAAGATGAGCAAAAATGAAGACACATACAGGAAACTGAGCATGGGGTGTAGAGAGCATGCTCCTAAAAGAATCAATGCAAATGACTAATTAAAAGTGGGAAAAGTTCTGCTTTCCAGTATTCTAAAAATGGCACATATACTTAATTTTTTAAATAGTCAGTGTGGGAAGAAATCAGGCCTAGGCATATTCTTCTGTTAGGAGCCCAGACTCACACAGACTTTCTGGGAGGCAATCTGGTAGCATGTGTCAAAATCTCTAAAAATAGAATCTACTTAGGCCTAGTAAATTAATTGCCACAAATTTTCTTGAGGACGCAAGCAAAGTTGTATGCAGACTCTTATGTATAAGAATGCCCATCAAGAAAGCTGAAACTGTGAAATTTGCCAGAACATGGATAGAACTGAAAAATATTGTATTAAGTCAGGTGACCCAGGTTCAGAGTTTCAAATATTGTATGTTGTCTCTTGTATATAGCTCTGAGCTTCTAATTTTGATGTGTGCATTTTTGTGGTCGAGGTAATGATGCTTCAAAGGGGCCCATGTGAATGGAAATGTGGATGTTAAGTAAGGAACTCAGGGAGGTGAATGGGGGCACTAGAAGCATACAAACACACAGACAAGTGCAGAGAAATGGGGAAAGAAGGTTAAGCAACAAAGAACATATGACCATCTTGTAAGAAAACCTGTACTTTGTGTGGTAATTTTCAAAAGCATGTTTAACTCCATGATATCCATAACAATGAAATTTTCCAACCAGCTCTGCACTCAATAGAAAGAGACAGTTGTTATGACCATAATGCAGTCTCATGCTTCCAAGTGGCCATTAAAATGTTCCATCTCAAAAAGAACAGTAGAAATTTTAGGAATTTTTAAGGTCTATGATTTTCTAGTTATGAAAGAAAGTAATACAGCATACACAGTATAGATTAATTTTGACAAAAAGTAAATTCAAATTTTATATTTAAAAGATGTATATACAGCTATATTCTCACATATTACTGGAAAGCTATCTTTGGATTTGGGTATGAGTGATTTTGTTCATCCTCTTTTAAGATTTTTGCTTGTTTTGTTCGTTTTTTCATTTTTTATTTCTATTTTCCCTTTTCACCCTTTTATTGAAAATTGATTCTTTTTTCATATACTCTATCTTGATTGCACTGTTTCCCTTCCTTCTACACCTCCCAGCTCCTCCATACAGATCCACTCACTTCCTGTCTCTCATTAGGAAAGGAAAAGCTTCTACGAGATAACAAAATAACACAAAAGTAAAATTTAGTGATATTTTACAAATATTATCAAAGTTGTACAAGACAAATGAAAAGAAGGAAGGAAACCTGAGAGAGGCACAAGAATCAGAGACCCACTCATTCGCACACTCGGGAGTCCCATAAAAATAATAAACTGAAGCTATATCTTAAGAGAACGTGGTGCAGACCAGAAGATCTTTTTGTATATTCTTAATATCAACCAATTATATGCATCATGACCATAATGAGAAAAACTGAAATAAATTTTAATTTGACAATGGGGAACTGATTGCGGCATATGGCTGAGGCTCTATCCAGAGAAGCATAGCATGATGATTAAGAATATATGCACTGAAGTTCTGAGACAGGTGTTCCATTCCCTCTTTACAACATAAGAGTATGTGACCTTGACCAAGCTGCTTAATTCTCAAAACTTCACTTCCTTTATCAGCATGGAGATAATACACACTAGGCAGAGTTGTTTTGTGCATTAAGTGAACTAATCTACGTAAAGTTCGGATCAAAGAGTAAGCACTTAGTAAGGGTATCTGCTTTTATTATGCTGCAGTAGAAATAGATCTGGTAATGATTTACATGAATTCTTCATTCTCTAAAGGCTTATAAGTGGAAGTTTGGGGAATCGTTTTCTTTCTGGCTCAGCATCCTCCAGACTGTTGTGCGAGGATGCTGGAACCAACCAGAAGATGCTGATGGAAAGACTGGCCTATTATAGAAGCAATCTCAAGGAAAGTGTGCTCATTAGGGTGAAATACTGGCATAAGCCACGCATCGACCTCTTCATCCAACCAGCAAGTGGGTATTAAACATCTACCCAGCAAGGGATCAAGAGCCTCAGCAGCACAAGGAGTCAGCTGACTTCTTGGAGCAAGATGAGGTTCTTCTAATTGGGCACACGGTTACTCCAGGAATTAAGAAACCAAGGAAGCATTTTACAAAGTTGGAAAAAACTTGGCAGGACCCAGAGACTGAGTAATTAAAATGATGGCTAGCCCATTTTTAATGCATCAAATCACAATTCTAAAGCAAGATGAAGCCTACCTACTTATGTTCCCTGTGCCCAGTCAGGTTTACTTCACCAGTAGGCTTGCTCAGTGAGTTAATGAGAAGCTGTCAGTCAAATCCATCCCATTGTCTGATTTTGGAAATGAAATTTTATTGAAATACACCCATATTTATTCATTTAGAGATTTTCCATGGCCATTTTTTTGTGCTACAATGGCAAAATCAAGAGATTGAAGCAGAGGTAGTATCAACCATCAGTCATGTCACATAATGCCTAGTCCTTTATAGAAACTTTGATAGACTGTGATCTTGGTTAGTAGAACTGGAGAAATGTCATGGGAAGTGACAGCAGGCTTACAACATTTCCCTTCTGCAGTTCCAGGAGCTGTTCCTCTGGAGTCCATCCAGGGAGGGCCCTTTGAGGAGAAGATCTACATCCAGTGGAAACCTCCCAATGAAACCAATGGGGTCATCACACTCTATGAGGTAAGGAAGCTCCTGGGCCACTTCAATTAGTTCAGCTTCATTCAGTGAGTTACTTCAAGGGCATAGAGGTGAGTGAGACACAATATGGGCATATCGTTGGGCTGTTTTGATTATCCCAAAGACAATTATATGTGGCTATGCCATGCATTGATATGATCATGGTAAGGAGTAATCACTTCTACAAATGGGTCAATAGTTTAAGGCATCAGATTGTCCTAATATAAAACAAGCAGATAATTGAGAGCTGGAAGACAGAAGCTAAAGTTTGTATGGAAACCACAGTGCTCATGGCAACCCTACATATATATCAGTTCGTGGGTTTTAGAAAGACTCCTAGAGTTATTCTGTTTCAAGGGTAAAAGATTCCTGAGTTTTAACTTGCTCTATGCCCAAAGCATATTCTATCATTAGCCAACTGGCAGTTCCTGATCTTCCCACCCATCAACAAGGCTTTTTCTTATTAGCCATGGGATAGATCATATTCAGGAGGAGCACACCCACCAAGCAGACACCTGAAGATGATAAACTAAGCTATCTAGAAGTCTTTTGCAAAACAAAACCAAAACTATCTCCACAAAGGCTGATAATATAATCAAATACAAGTATGTTAGTAAAATTGACTTACCATTCATTTATGTATTCTGAGACAGCATGACCTTCTAATACTGGACAAAGTAGAAAACAGAGTGATAAAGATGAGGGGCCTGGATCTTGAAGTTAAAACCGTTGTGCATTGTGTCCTAAAAGCTTGTCTATAGTCTCAGGTCCTCCTTTGTAAGCTCCTCCTCTCTTCAGACCTGAGCCCTCATCTGTAAGACTTAAGTGCCAATCACTGCTTCAGACTATAACACATCACTCCCAGGCTGAGGAGTGAACCCTGATCTGCTCAGGGACTCATGCCACTAAGCATCCATGCAGAAACAGGCACCTGCAGTGCGTGGGCTTGCGAAGGGAACTAAGGATAGTTGTAAAGCATTTTTGAGTCAAGGATCAGGATTGGTCTAATGAACCCATAAGCTTTCTAGAGACATGGATGGTCCTTGGATATCGATGAAGCAAGAGATTATCAGCATGTACAAAAGCAAACACCTCGTCTCACTGGACACCTGGTTTCAGAAGACCTATATAATGTCCTCATTTTAGAAAGTTAGTTCGGGAAGCTTGGTACAGCTCTCAGGGTTAACACTTGGAAGGAGAAATACAAGCGCCCTAATGTCTGTGATCCTTCTTGGGCCACAGAGAAAAATCTTTCTTTCTGTGTTTATTGGAAGAAGAGAAACATTCATATTGGCACAGTTGGCTAGGTAGGGAATAGTCAAACATTGTCTGGGAGGAAAGAGACACAAAATTCCTATCAATTCACAGTAATTCAGTGCATTTTTCATTGTAGAGACCACAATCAGAGAGAAATAGAGAGAGGGAAGGAGAGAGGCAGAGATAGACAGACATACAGACGAACAGACATGGAAATTTATTGCTCATAACAGCCTGTTTTTCATGCAGCAGGGCAATGATCCATGATTTAGGGAGTGATGGTCCTATCACATGAAATTTCTCCATTGTAGGAGCATACGGATTCAGAGTTCATGGACCAGCAACACTGAAAAGATTTTAGGAACCAACATAAGCTATTTTACCATCTTTTATTAACATTTAATTTAAAAAGATATAATTCCAAAGCTACAAAAGGATATCATTTCAGAATAAAAGTCTCTGAAATTGAATGAATTTAGCTTTATGAATAGCTCATGGTAATTGCCTTATTTTTCTCATTCAAAATGATGACAGCTTGGTCATGAAAGGCTGTTTCTTGCACTTACCTGCTCTTGGAAAGCCCTAGGTTCCACTGTTTTAAAAGTCTCTACATAGACTTCTTTCTCAAGAGCTCATCAGCTTTTGTATTATAGGGCTATGCATTGCTCCGGACTAGCAAAGCAATGCTTTGCCATTCTGTGATTAGACTAAAGAAACAGATGGACAGAGAAGTGGCCAAAACACAGTTGTGGGTGAGATATGTGGAATTTGTAACATCTCTGTGATACATAATCTCTGGAGCCCTTAGACACAAAGTGAGAGTAAGATGGAGAATCTTGTCTGGCTTACCTGTTTATGAACCCAGTGCCATGTGGAGACTCGAAGACCTGAATTAATTTCCATGAAGGACTCTTCTGGAGATGGCTCTGTGGCGATATTTTCAAGTAACTTCATGGGCTACAATTATAGAGAAGCAAGGCCAGTAGATTGCTACTGACTAACATTTCTGTGAGCCATTTGGGAACACACCAAAACTCTTGGGGGATTGATTCTGTTTTTGTGTGTTTAATCCACTATATTCTGTGTGTAAGCGTGACTGTGATGGTGCATGGCACAAGCTAACGAGGCCAAAGCATGGTAAGAATGTTAATGTGGAGGTCAGGCACTAGATCAGAATCCAAGTTTGCCTCATTACCAGTGTGAGGACTGTGACACATCAGATATTCCCTTAGGACTGCGGGCTTCTCGACTGGCAAATCCTACCAAAATAGTAATGTAATTTGCTAGATGAGGTTGCTGCAAGGTTCATATTAAATACATATTTAGCACAGTCTTGGAATTTAGAAGTAACGTGTTATCTATTAACACTGCATAGAAATGAGGAAGTTGAGGGATAGAAATGTGGCGTGTCACACGGTCATCAGCCAGGATGGCATATCCTGTCTCCTGAATTCAGGTGAAGCCTCTGATAAAACACAGTGTGGCTCATGAACCAGTACTGCCTAGGAACTTCAGAAATGCAACACACCAGGCCCATCAGTACTTCCTGAGCCACAATTTCCAATGTAATCAGACCCTGATAGATTCATATGGGCATTAACAACGGAGAAGAGCTTTCTTAAAAAAAAAAAAAACATGGGATTTTAGAAAGTTCTTGAAATTGACAGAAGAGCATGCACTCTTGAGCAGAGAGAGGTGGGTTTCCCTCCACAATGAACTGAAGCTAGCCTTGAGCAGAGAGAGATGGAGTTCTCTCCACAATGAGCTCAAGCAAGCCTTGTCCCTGAGAACAAGCAGTAGACCTTCCTTTTAGAGACATCTATCGCGAAATATGTGTTTATGAGGCAATTTCCAAATTTAATTAGATGAAAACAATTTGCCTTTTAAAATTAGGATCTAGTTGTAATTTCCAGAGAGGAATCGATAAATTACAAAGTACTCTCTTCTAGCCTCAAAAACCTGCTAATATTTTGTTACAGAGAAAAAAATAGGATGACACAAATGGAAGAGAAATTTAGATTGTCTGTGCCTTTCTATATACAACCCAACCTCGACTCTCAAAAGCCAAAGCAAAGCATGCACACATGTGTGTGCACACACACACAAACCCACACACACACACATGAGGGAGAGACATGGGGGAAGGAGAGAGAGAGAGAGAGAGAGAGAGAGAGAGAGAGAGAGAGAGAGAGAGAGAGACTAGTTCTCCATTGTTAAACAGAGTGGGTCCAAGCAGTGTTCCGACAAAATTTCTTCCCCTTTAAATCCGCATCACACAGCAACCTCTGGAGTTATCTTGAAATAATCTTGTACCCCCAGAATCTGGGCAGCTTTGATTAAGCACCATTCTGTCTTTGAACTCTGGCCTCCACTATAATCTGAATGTGCCAAACTGTGTCAGGCTTCAGCTGTGTAAGAATGAGAGATAAACAAATCCCTGTCAAACATGCAAAGCAAAGGTTATAAACCCTTGTGCAGTTGTTTTGCCTGGAACTTGAGAAGATTCTGGGAAAGCAAAACAGTGTGGCAGGAAGAACCCAGCTAGACCCAGCTAGTGCAACAGCACTGAGGTCAGAATGACTAGAACGTTTGACAGACAAGAGGCCAGAGTGGCCAAAGCTTTGAGCATGGAGAAGACTTAGGAGATGCTTTTTGAGCAATGTCTGAGTAGAGTCTGTAGAGCCTAAAGTTTGCCTTTTATCTTGAGGAGAATGGAAAGTTCTAGAAGGAATTTAACCAGATAAATTTAAAGTATCGTGTGTGTGTATGACAGAGAGAGAGAGAGAGAGAGAGAGAGAGAGAGAGAGAGAGAGAGAGAGCGCAGAGGAGGATGTCAGGTGTCCTGTCCTGTGACCATCCTTATTTCCTCATTTGAGGCATGGTTCTCTCACTGAACTTGGAACTCATCTTGTTTTCCATTTATTCCTTTGTTTTCTGTTCTTTAATTTTGTTTTTGGTCTGGGCTGACTGGCCAGTAAGCCCCAGACATTCTGTCTTCTTTGCTATGCTGGCCTTACAGGCAGACACAGCCATGCCTGTCTTTCTACATAGACGCTAGGAATCCAACTCAGGTCCTTTGCGTGCTCAGCACGTGCTCCTACCCACTGACCTATCTCTCCGGCTGTAAGATTTATATTTTTGAAAGAACACTTCACTATTTGGTGAACAGTTGACTCTGGAATACACAAGAGTCTTGTGAGTGTGGAAAACACACCAGGAAGCAAGAACACTGACATCTTCTACGAAGCTGCGGTGAGGTCTCACTTATTTATTGCACCTAGGTGGAAGAGATGAGATTTGTTATGGCTACCTTGTTCTTATTGCTGACAGGCCTTAACCATTTCAACCCAGACAGCAGTTCTTACTTTGGTGAGCTCTCAGAGTCTGGGCAGGTTAGCTTCTGGACTTTCTTCCCATAATAGATGTGAGTCTCATCTTGACTGTTCTGACCATTTCACTTCTACGAACCAGCAGTAGTCACCACGCCCCTCCTTCTCACAGAAGGAAGAGCTCAGAATTCTCTGCAGAGCCTGTAGGAGTAGACTTTTCCTTCTGTAATAGGAAGTTTGGATGAATGAGATCATGGCTTCCATTAACTGGGGATTCACTTCAGTGGAGAATTAAAGAATCCATGTCTATGATTGTTCCCCCTCCTGAGTGGCAGGTGATGTCAAAGGTCTTCCGTCCAGACCCCAGACACATCAGCACCACATAGGAGCATGCTAGAGGTGAAGAATCTCAGGCTACAGAGCCATGTCATTAGAACTTAAGTCAGCAAGATCCTCCGGTGGTGATTCTGTGCACATTTGAGCATACCAAGTTCTGATTTAAAAGATATTCTAAAATTATACCTTTTGGACCTTTAGAAAGAAGCAGTAGAGGTAGTGGGAGAACTACAAGCTCATCTGGAAACATCTGCCCGATGGAAGCATGGCAGTCATTGCGTGGAAGATATGGCCATGTGCTAAGGAATGCCCTTCATGATGGGCTCCAAAGAGCCAAGTATTTTCATCAACAGTGTAGAAATCTTGCTATTCACACAGTTTTTATGTCTGAGTAGGATTCCAAGGTTCATCCATCAGGGCCTAGATATGAAAGGATAGGGACAACCAGAACTCCTCCAGCCCAGACCATGACAATAACCAGAATGGGTTCACTTAGGGCAAAAACCTGTCAAACAATTGTCTCAAAGTTCTTCAATAAAATCATTGGGACACAAACTGCTCCGAGCTCATGAGAAATAGTAATCAATATGTGTTTTTGTTCCAATTCAATTAATTGTGCTCATCTCTGCCCTAAAATAAAATTCACACCACATGAGGGAATTGGGCCAGAAGATGTTACACTTGCAACTGGGTTAACGAAGTGTGAAAATATTTAAAATTCAGACATATGAAGCTTACCAGTAAGCCTTTCTGTTTAGCAGTCAAAATCACCAAGTTTCTAATTACAGTGTATAAATCTGAGAAGCTTAAAGGGAATGAGAAGACCCTAATGAGGCAGGAATGGGTGTCTTGATTATACTAGACTTGATTGACATTTATCTTGCAAGCTATTCAAGGTACCCAACATTCAGAGTTAAATAAAACACAGACTTTGCCTCAATAAAATAAGGCAGCATTGCTGTGTGGGAATGCCTTTAAAAGGTATGATAGGTCGGAGAATTGTCAATATTTTTCCAGCATACAGATGGCTGGATTCAGTCTGAACATAAAGCAGGGACTCCGGAAATCAACATAGTAGAATGCACTACAAGACGGCAGCGGGTTCTGAGGCAGAGGAGCTTCAAGCAGGATTGGAGTGAACAGCAACTTTGATGGAGAGAGGTAGCCAGCTGTGTGTAAGATCAAGGTTAAGGGCTCAAAGAGGAGGCTTCTGGACCTGGATGAATGCACGCACCACCCTCTCCCTTTAGCTTGACCACGGTGAGTCCTTAGGCCCCATCAATACTGGACTCTCGTGTCTATGGTCCACAGAGGCACAGTGGGAAGGATGCAATATGGTCCAGATGGACAGGAGGTAGGAAGGGATCAGCTGAATCATGACTAATGCAACCCTAAGCCCAAATTCGAGTAATTTAAGACAGATCTATGTTAATTAGGATACAAGATTTCCATAATGCAGACCATGGGGTCTGGTAAGCCAGGCTGGTAACTAGAAAAAGAAACCTCTTGATTCTTTTGAATTGCTTATGACAGAAATAGTGTTATCTGTTTTCCCAGATGCTGTACAGAGAGTCCACGGAAAGTTCTATCATTTCTCCTGTCCAAATAGTGCCAGGTCAGGCCAAATGGCCCCATTTCCACCAAGCCTATTCTGAGTGCCATCTGATTCCTGGACCATTTAGTGGCACTTGTCAGCACCCAACCATACCCCACTCCCAGTACACTGCCAGTTTCATCATGCCAATCCTCTTCCTTGACCTCACCTGCGTTTTAGAGTCATGTAGCTTCTGCTTGCCACTTTTAGTTGGCTTCCTATTAGTTGCTATGTCCCAGCTCTCCCAGCCTTCCATCACTGTCTTAGGCTCCCCAAGTCTCCTGCAACCTTCAGAACACCATCCTTCCTGACTCCCATTGAACACTCTTTAAATGAATGTATAGAACTGTGCTTTTTCTTAACACGAGGTGTGGGGAATTTTTGTCGAAGTTATTTAGTGGTTTAAACCTGGTTTAAGATTTGTGTTATCTCTTATCACTCCTCAATTTTTCTTTGAACCTAAAATTATCCTAAGAAAGGAAAATACTTTTTTTCTCCAGATAGGGTTTCTCTGTGTAGCTTTGGAGCCTGTCCTGGAACTAGCTCTTGTAGACCAGTCTGGCCTCGAACTCACAGAGATTCACCTGCCTCTGCCTCCCGAGTGCTGGGATTAAAGGCGTGCCCCACCACCGCCTGGCAGAAAGGAACCTATTTTTTTATCGCATTTTGAACACTTGAAAAGTGTATGTAAATAAATAATGAGGTAATTACACCAATGAGTGGGTAGCTAGATAGGTTTCACTGCAGTCCAAATAGCTAAGGATTTCTTACAGAGGGTCCTAGCTGTGTGATTTGAGTGTATTTGTTTGCTTGTTAATTTTAATTTTATTGAAGAAACTTCAATGAAGATAGATACAGGATTTCACATAAGCACAATGCAAAATAAACCCAGCTTCTACTATCCTATTAAGTACCTGCTAAATAAACACAGCCTGGACCATTGCTTACTCCATATTGCATCTTAGTGGGCTAGTCTCTACCTGCTTCTCATGCAAGACATTGAAGCCAGCTTATTCCATATTCATAGATAGGTGCAAGGTGCCTATGTTCTTAAAGGCTTCAATTTTGTGAAGCCCTGGTTGGCCTTTCCCCCTCAAGATTACTGCATGAATAGGGTGTGCAGTATTGGCAGACAAACTGGGAGACAGCATTGCCTCAGCATCCCTTTATGCTTGATAATAGCCTCTTATAACTCAGATGCAGTAGCCCACCACAGACTTCATTTATGACTCTTCCTCCTCTCCCAGATAGCAGAAGTTGGTTCTATTGTTTTTCGTAAGATTAAGAAAGATGCACATGTACACAACACATAATATTTGCGCAGAGGTCTTTCCTAAATCTTAAAAGCCAGGGCTCTGAGATGTCTGGGAACCATTTCTTTTCTTAGATCCCCCAGCTCATCCCTCACTCCTCATAGGATGCCTCCTTCCAGAGACTTTAAACATGTAGGCATCTCTGGGTAGATGCCATAGACAGGGCAGGGTGTCTGAGGATAAGAGGCAGGATGTTACTTGACAGGTGTGTTACTAGGCACAGCTCTGCTTGAAAAGGCTGACTTCTTACTCTCAGAGTCTTGAAGGAAGGAAACGTGTGCTGAAGTAAGTTGCATTTATGCATGTAGGTTTATTATAGCCACCTGTCACTCCCTGCAACATACCAATGGTGCCTAGACATTTGCCTTGGGTGCTTTTTTTTTGTCCTCCTACTACAACATGGGTATCTGTGATGGAGCCAGGGAACACGATGAAAGACAGCATTAGATGCTATGACCAGAAAATCATTCTCCAGGCAGTAGGTTTCCCAGAAGAGACACCAGTTATTGGGTTCAGCTGTAAACAGTGGGAGCCATTGCATGGGGATGCAGTGTAGACATGCAAGTACATTTGTGTTTGAGTGTTGGTGTGTTTGTGGGAGAGTTTATATTTTGTGAGTTTATTCTGTGTGTGCTGGTGTGAGTATTAATAAACGTGTTCACATCCGACGAAGTGTCTGTGTTTCATGTTTACCCTTATACCATACTCAGCTTCCTAACTCCTTCCCTAGAATTGCTCCAACTCATGGTGGAGGGGACGGTAACCTCTTGGGAGAGCTGCCCTGTTGTCTCAAGAGGCTCCCAGTTGTAGCTCATGGACTTCTTGTCATAATATCATTTAGAAATTTGCTGAATGGAAATTTTAGATTAAAGAAAAAAAATCTCCAGGAGCAATGAAGGATGAACATGAACCATGCATGATCTTAGCTCTGTATTTGCCCAGGGTGGCCTCTTTCATGCGTCTTATGTGGAACTGCATTTTGATGCACTGCGGGGGATCAGAACCTTTGTAGGGACCCCTCTGTACACAATCACATGACTAGTGAGAGACGCTTTCCCTGGTGGCCATGTCCTTTTCAATACACTGCCCAGAGGCAGTGTGTAAGTTGCTGAGAATGTCTTTAAACACCGTAGGTTGTTCTCTTTTCATGTCTGATGTTTTACCACTCACTCCTATGGAATTCTGCCAGGCTGGGCAGTGCAGCATTGCTTTTAACTGGCTGCGTGGTGTTTCTGTTTGGGTCAGAGTTCTTTAGTGTTTAGTACATAAATGAATGGGAGCTGCAAGTTTTCATCTACTATCAGGACAGGTGGTAGCTCTGAGCTCCTGGAGACTGGAATTCAAATTTGCCATTGATTCCAGCTTATCTCTGTCATTGTTTAGGAAACAGCAGGTGGCTGTTCTTCTCCTACCCAACCCAACTGGCTCTTTTCTTTTCATTACTTTTTACTCTTAACTTGGAAGAAGTAATTCTATTACAACTGGCACCAAAGAACAGAACTTTGCTCTAATTTCTTGTGGTTTCAATGCATGTAGACACATATGCACAGACACATAACATATGAACACACAGTCATACAAACATCTGGATGATGAGGCACATAAACACATACACAAACACACACACATATATAGAACATACACATACATGCTTATATGCACAAACATATATATGCATGTATATATGATACATATATGATAGACAGACAAATGCAAATATACAAATGGATATACTTGCCTATGCATAGAGATTTTTATGATTATAAATATGCATATAGTGAATGCATATACATATTATCAGTCTTTTTATATATGTATATATGCCTACACATGTATGCCTACATACCATGTTCTTCAATTTGTCATAAAGGTGCTCACTGCTTTTTTGGTCTCTTATTTTGTTCTAGGCATGTTATTAACATGTGTCTTTTACTGAAAATCATATTGGGAATTATTCAGTTCAGAAAATTACTATTCACTTTTGGTTTGCCATTGGAAAATTATGCATTTGAATTAGTCCTTTCCTAGGTTGGGTCTCAGTTTCCACATTTATTAATTAGGAGATTGTAACCAATAGACTCTGGGGGTCTTGCAGGACTTGATTTAACCACTTGAGGGCAAAAATTAGATTAATGCTACTCCTAGTTTCATGAAGCCCTTTCCTTATTCTTCTGTGTGTGACCTTTTTGTTCATTATGTATGTGATCTTCTTATTTGTTCATTCTTGCCTAAAAAATTATTTATTAGACATGCAGAATTTTGAAGAATCTTTCATATACTTATTATCTACATATATCTATTTATATCTTTTCAACTCCTCCTTCTGCCTCTTCCAGTGTTCTGAATGCTCTACATAATATTTTCACATTTTATATAGCTTTATAATAAACATTTCTGTGTAATCATTTGAAGTATTTTCATTCTAGGTTATATTCCTGACATGCCTCCCTATTGATGAATATAGCTGTAGTTCATTCCTCTTGACTGCTGTCTATTAGTCCATCACTTGAGTCATTAGAATGTACCTTGCACACCCGAGGGTTTGCTCCCAGGAGGTTGTTTTTATCAGTGTGCTGAAGTGAGCAACATCCATTCAGGTCAGGTAACACAGGACTGAAATCTTAGCTATTGGTAATAATGAAGCAGGAGGATCCCAAGTTGAAGGTGTTCCTGGTCTAAAGAGTGAGTTCACAGTCAGTTTGGGAAACAATGTTGGTCACCACAACAAAGGGTCACATGCAAATACTGTCAACGAATCGAAATCTATTTTCTGGAAGTTCTGGATTCTACAACTCTGAAATCTAAGTGTCCATAGGACCAAGCTATATCTGAAGGCTAGATAAGAGAATTCTGCTTTCCCTTTTCTCAAGTCCTGATGGCCGCCAGGAATTCTTGACACCCCTTGCCTCTCTGAAGTGTCATTCATGGCTCTGCTTCTCTTGGTACATGGTTCTTGTCCCATGTGTCTGTCTTTGCATCCAAATCTCCATATTCTTACAAGGATGGAGATTATCATCGTGGGCTCCAACCCAATCCATAATCCAGCAGTGTGATATAATTGTGATTTCATTATATCCATAAAGACTCTTTAAATGAAGACAGGCCCACAAGTGTCAGGGTGGTTTCTCCATATCTTTTTAGAGCAGGAAAACAATTTGACCCATCATGGAAACATTACAGTAAAAATAACAGGGGAAACATCAGCTAATAAAATCAATGAACAAGTTATTATCTATCAAGTTTTAAAAACTCATTTTTATTTTGAGGCTAATGCTGGTCCTTTATTGACACTCCCAGAATAATCAAATAATTATTAATTATTAATACTTAATTAATAATTAAATAATCAAAGATAGAAAGAGCTAGACACATGTTGATCCCTTAAAGGTACCCATGGTCTTTACACAAAACATCATTTTTGCCCTCATGAAACCAGAGCTGACATTTGTGCTTATGTTGTACAAATGAGGACATTGAGATGTTCCCATCAATCATTCAAAGTGTGATTATTCACTGTTCAAACGTACTGTGGGTATAAAATGTACATTGTGTTTTTAAATCTTAGCATGTAAAATTTGTCATCAATATTTGTATATTAATGACATATAACTGATACTATGTGATATAGTAAGTGAAATACAATAAAAATAATTATCTATTATGTTTTTGTTTTAATATAGACACTAGTCATGTCTCCCAGCATTTTTCCATTGGAAGGTGCTGGTTTAAATTGACAGAATTGACAATTAGAGGAGTCTGGCTTAGATACACACTAAGGACTACAGAATACACCATGTTCATCTCTTCTGTCAGGATTCCATCCTTACAGTAAAAAATGGATGTCTGAAATCTTTCCAGAAACAAGGTATAAATGATTAAGTAATACACTGGGGAATGAACCTGGTTAAGTAATCAATATACAGTTTACATTCGATAACAATGAAAGACAACAATAAGGCCATCAGCTTACCCTCAGAATCAATGTCTAAATCAGATGAGAACTGAGACAATGCAGATTACACAGATGGAGAAGAGTCCTAGGGTCTCAGACTCTGTTAGTATCCAATGAGGCTAGAAGGAACTTAAGCTAGCACAGCCCATTCTAGAAGTCTCATCTACAGCATATCCTCAGCTCCACCATGGAAAGGACTGTCCTAGCTAGAGGACATCTGACTGTGGAGTAGTAGAAGCCATTCAGCAATTCACTGGTCTGTCCTCCTTGCCTTTGCAAAAGGCCCACAAATCCTTTATTACAATTGAAGCATGAAATCCTGGAGGAGAGATTTGGTATCTAATTGGTCCACTGATGTATCCCAGCTGCCTAGGACAGTTTGCTGTATAAAGCAGGTGTTCACTAAACGCTGAAGAAACGAAACAGGTTAATGAATGGATGACTGGTCTTCCCTGTAGTATTGAGGCATGGGCCACGTTCCCGGTGCTGCGGGCCTGCTTTTGGTCCCAGGCGGGCCATGTCCTGCCACCCGGCTCCCAGTGCCCAACTAGCTTATCCCTGAAATAATTACACAGAAACTGTTTTCATTGAAATACTTCCTGGCCAATTAGCTCTAGCCTCTTATTGGATAACTCTCACATATTCGTTTAACCCATTTCTAATAATCTGTGTGTCACCATGAGTCATGGCTTGCTGGGAAAGATTCAGCATGTCTGAACTGGCAGCTTCATGGCAGCCAGTTCAGGGTGGCTTTCCCTGACTCTGCCTTCTCTCTCCCAGAATTCTGTTCTACTCCCCCACCTAAGGGCTGCCCTATCAAAAGACCAAGGCAGTCTACTTATTCAACCAATGAAAGCAACAGAAATACAGAAGGACCTCCTACACCATTTGCTAATTTATTTTTAGCTTTTTATTGAATGTAATTATCTATCATCTCTGTTTCCAATTTTTCTTCGGGTCGTGAAGTATCAGTCAGGGACCAACAGAGATGTGCAGATAAGCAGATAGAGGGCAGACTTGGGCCTAAGATGACCCAAGTAGATGTGCTGGCCTCCTTAGATTACATGGCCAAGATGCTGGCCACTCCCCTGCTGCCTAAGCTTTGTGTGAGGGATGGGTTCAGAGCTTTAAAGGGACAAGCAAATCCAGATAGGGCTGTGTAACATGTCACTGATGGGTGGTTTATATCTTAGCCAAAAGGTAGCAGTAACCGGTGTGTGGATGGAAGCAAGGGAGGCTGAAGAGAAAGGAAGTTGTTTTGTACACTTACACACAGCTGTCTGCTAGGACAAACCCTGCAGTGAACCTGAAGGGCAGGCTAGAGTAGGGTTTCACTCTGGGTAGAACTATGTGCTTTGGGAGTCAGATCTTTCTAGGTGGTAAAGTGAAAATGAGGCCATCAGGGAGGTCCCCCATTCAATACAAATTGCACTCAAATGAAAAGAAGAGAGTAGGCATGGAAGAGATACATGTATAGGAGGGAGGCATGTTAAGATGAAGACAGAAACTAGAGGGATGTGGTTACAAGCCAAGGAATGCCAAGGTTGGTAACCACAGAAGTTAAGAAGTTGACATTGGTTCCTCTTACCATAGTATGTTATAGGTCATTTCTGATTGGTACTAATATGAAATATATGTATTTTCCTATTTCTTTTGAAGAAAGGGAATATATTTAAAAATACTATCATTAGGTTATATAGAACAAAATGAAAAGATATGAAATTAGAAGAGGGTGGAAGAGTAGGGGGGGAAGGATCCGGGACAAATTATGGGGAATGGTGGAAGGTGAATACAATCAAAATATATATTACATACTTATACATACATGTATAAAATTCTAAAAAATAAATTTAAAAATTACTAATCTGGCAAGATGGCACAGTGGGGAAAGGCACTTGCTACCAAACCTGATAACTCAAGTTCCATCCTTGGGATTCACATGGTAAAGGAGGTAATCAATTTCTACATCTTGTCCTCTGACTTCTTCACATGCATCATGTCACACATGCATGTACGCACATACACATGCATGCATGCACACATTAAACAAAGAAATCATAATTTTTTATAAAAATACTAATCTATTAAGAAAAAGAAAGTAGGATGTACATTCTCCCTAGATGTACGCTCTCAGGGGACTCGGCCAATGGCTGGGCACCTTGACTTTGGGACTGCAGCTACAAAGTTGGGAGAATACATGCCTCTAGTTTAAAGCCATCCAGCATGTGCTGCTCTGGGAAGAGAGTGCTTGCAAGCTAATACAGGCATGGATTTTGCAAGTGTGACTGTCTGGTGTCCTAGTGATTACAGGCAATTTGGTTATCAATGGATATAACTGTGACACTAAAGCAGAAGCCCTTGTGTGAATACATTTATATGAGAACTTGAATATTACCATCCAAATCTCACTAAGTCAACAGTTTGGGGTTATCTCAGCCAAGAACTCTGAACTAGTTTCTACTCTGAGTCCTTGTGTTTTATCTAAAATCTTCACATTTCTTCACCCACATGCAAACACTTCTTTGCTCTAATTATGAACAAAATGCATGCCTTTGAAGGAGATAGATGACAGATGATAGGTAGGTAGGTAGGTAGGTAGATAGATAGATGATTGATAGATAGATAGATAGATAGATAGATAGATAGATGATAGATAGATAGACAGATAGACAGACAGACAGGAAGGAAGGATAGATAGATATACAGAGAAAGAGTGAACACACAAGGTTGAATAGGAAAATAATTAGCCTCCAGTCTCCTGGGAATCAGTGCTGGAACTTGGTGATTCTCCCCCTTTCTGCATTGCAGAAGGGCAGAGGGACTTGAGTCCTCTTGCTGAACTGCTGATGAACCACAGACAGCGGGCTCAGTGCTCTGAGGAACAGCACTACCCCTCCCATCACCCACATTTGAAGGATGATGCTCTAGTCTGTGCCCAGAGCAGTAAGTGCCCCAAGGAACTGACAGTCCTTGTGTGTTTCTAAACCAACCCCTCCTTGGCACGTTTTATGGATCCAGAGATCCTAGGACATTTGGGGTCATTCTACTATCAGGATTGAAGATTGAAGATTGCTGAGAGTTGTGAGGTCCCTCATGGAAACCTATGTGTCTGAGAACTTTGGCAGGGAGGAATCAGGGGTGGGGTGGGTGGAGAAGATTGCTCTGCTGTCTAGTATTGAGTCTGACTGCTCTAACATGCCTCCAGGTAACATATAGCTCCCCAAATGGGTCAAAATTAACTCAAGCATATGCTCCTGGTGGACTAGACATGTTGTTTATTCATTTCCCAATTCCCCTTGGAAACAAGCAGTCCTGCAAGAACCCATACAGAAACAGGGGTCTAATCACTTCCCATTTTGTTGGAAAGTGAGTGCCATCCTATTATGAACACATTTCTTTGTTTTCCACCAAGCTCTTTCCTGGCACACATACACCTTCTCAAAGGAGATGCCCTGGGTAATGAGTTGAGTGATTGGTCCCAAAAGGTATGCTCAACTAGAGTCTGTGAATGGGGCCTGGTTAGGAAAAGATGTCTTCGCAGATGCAATTAAGGGTCTTTAGAAGAGATCGTGATTGATTTAGAGTCGACCCCAAACCGAATGATGTGTGAACACACAAACTCAAGAATATGTGTCAAAGAAAGCACAGAATATAAAGTGAGAACTTGAGATACCTGGCACTTATTTTATGGTGCATCAAGATCTCTAGTTACTATGTTTCTGCTTACTTACAAGCAAAGAGACAGGGATAGAAGAAAGAGTGCAGCATTGTCCAGGGCTAACAGCAAAATTAGAATGAGTTTTCTCTTTTTATGTGGCCTTTCCACCCATTGCTCCTTGCCTCAGACATCCCTTTGTCCTCAAATATCCACTAGCCACACCCCACTTCCTGATGAAGGTAATACATTTATAGATACTTTTATCGGGGTGGGGGTTTGATGTCATGCAGTATTGAAAGGGACAGAGCAACCTAGAGAAATACCAAATGGCTATGTTCCTTGACACCAGACTAATAACACTGGAAAGTTCTTTAAAGGAAATAATTTGATAAAAGGATAAAGAAACTTCCTGGAGATGTCCGTGGAAACCTCATTTATACTGGGTGGGTGGGGGAGTACTGGAGGCTGTGTGAGTGTCACAGGGGATGGTTAAATAAAGTGTGGTAGTGAGCTTGATGGAACATTATGTGACCATTAAAATGCTAATAATATAACTCTGGTATAATTTAAGTGAGAGAAATGCATTGAAAATTATAAAGATGCAATAATTACAAGTACATAAAAATTTCATATGTCTGTAGACAGAAATAGAAGGAATTGAAAAGAGAAAAATGTGGAGTCTGAGTAACTGAAATTGTTTTCATTTTCTGTTGTTATTATTATATCTTATCATTATAAATTGCTAACTTGTTAAGATAAATTTCAAGTCTGTACAAAGCTTCTACTCAACAGCCCTCTATCAATCTTGGTTGCTTCAGCACTTGTAAGAACAACCTAAATCACAGTTACTGAGATGCACCAGTAACCACCCTCAAAGAGCCTTGATTTCTTTGCCCTGAAAACATTTTGTTGCTACTATGACTTCGAACACTTGAGGTTTTGCAAGCCTCAACAAAGAAAGCACTGCTTCCCTCAGCTGGAGCCTAATGTCATGGGTGCACTGTCTCTGTAAAAAAACATATTCTCAGTCTACTGAAAGAAACTTAACAAAGCCTGGATATCAGATGCAAGATTATATGAAGGGCATTGTCATCCTGTGACTCCTGTGGATCTGAAGATAGGCTTCTCACCAACGGATTGCCAAGTCCGAGGCAGAAGACAACAGAGCTTGAAACGGGCAGCCTTTACCTCCATTTCACGATGTGACTGAATGATACTTGTCTGAGAGGATTTGCAGGGGAGCAAGGGAAGGAAGGCTCTGCATCTAGATCCTAATGCAAGCAAAGCTTCATGACCAGCTCCATGTCTAATTTGTGCTGGCTATTCATAAAAATGTGTAGCTGAAGCTGGTGTGATAAATTTGCAGTATTGGAAGTCAGTGTCTCTGGGGACAGATAAGAGAGACATCAGATCACCCCAAGTACAGCACTCAAGGCTTCATGAAATAGACTTTGCCATATAGCCATGGGCTTTTTCACTCCAGGTAAGAACACAAAAACAAAATACTTTTTGTAACATATTTCTTCTCAAAAATGGAGAACAGAATCCAGAATAGCATAAAGGTGTTATACAGGGAGTTGGTTCCAGATAGAATTCTAAAATTAAGGAGATGTGCATGTCTCTGATGTATACTTTGAACAGTATAGGTCTGGGCAAATAGATAAGGATGAGGAAATAATATGGAAAAAGAAAGTCTAAAGAGGTATTCTCTTTTACCCATCGTTCTTTGCAACCTATTGCTCTAGCTCTTCTATATTGACTTGGGAGAGGGTAAGAAAGCTGAAAAACATCACATGTTTGACTTTTATTCATGAGTATCATCATGTGCTAAGAAACACTGATGAATCAGAGGCTTTTCTTGATGTTTACTCTCTCTCTCTCTCTCTCTCTCTCTCTCACACACACACACACACACAAACACACACACACACACACACACACAGACACACCACTATAAAGTGTCATAGCAATGGCATACCAGTCATACAAATGGCATATCTTCTCTGGAATATTGCTTGGGAAAATGCAAAAACTGACTTTTTTTTCCTTTTTCTAGTAGCAGGCAACTTAATTTCTTTCCAGTTCTGGGAATTAAACCCACAACCTCGTTCATGCTAGGCAAGCACTCTGCCACTAAACCTCAGAAATCTGCCATTCTATCCTTTCCCTTTTTGAGTTAGTCTGTTTTAGATTTCACATGTTCTAAATTTAGCATAATATTTTCCAGGCTAGGGATGGGGAGATGAGAAGATAGAGGTGACAGATCAAAAAGTTTCAACAATGCATGAAGAACAGGTGCTGGGGGTTTAACAGGGACATGAGAACTAATGGTTACCGGTATCATGTTCTATACTTGAGATTCCCTAAGAGAGTTGTTCTTAAGGGCTTTTGCTACATATACAAAAAATCATAACCATGTGAGGAGATGTATATGTTAATTTGCTTTGCTGTGGTAGTCACTTCACAGTGCACGTGTGTTTGTGGGTTTGTGTATATATATATGTGTGTTGTATGCTTTCAATAGATACAATTTTTGTCAGGTGCCCTGCAATAAAACCTGATAAAGGAACAAAAAGAAAAGCAGTAATGAATGATTGAGGTAGCAAACAGGCATTAAATGAAGGGAGGGGGCCTCAAATGTAAATTATCACTGGGTTAATATGCATAGAGGTACAGAGGTCAAAGAAAGTGGGAGCAGGATGGTGTGGAAGGTCCTTCTGTCTATGTGTTTCTTTTATTGGTTAATGAATAAAAAGAACTGTTTTGAGCCTATGGCAAGAGCAGAACAGAACTAGGCAGAAAAAGCTAGGCTGTATGCTAAAAGAAAGAGGGTGGAGTCAGAGAGATGCCATGGAGCCTACGCCAGAAATAGACAAGCTGAAACTTTGCTGCTAGGGTGTTAGAAGGTGGGCTACTTGTTTGTGTCGGCCGCCTGGCTGCTTAGCCCCAAAATAACCACATAGAAACTGTATTCATTAAATCACTGCTTGGCCCATCAGCCCTAGCTTCTTATTGGCTAACTCTTACATCTTAATTTAACCCATTTTTTAAAATCTGTGTATTGCCACATGACTGTGACTTACCAGTTAAAGTTTCAGTATGTCTTACTCTGACAGTGGCTCCGTGGCATCTCTCTCTGACTCTGCCCTTTTTTCTCCCAGTATTCAGTCCAGTCCTCTCTGCCTACCTAAGTTCTGCCCTATCAACAGGTCAAGGCAGTTTCTTTATTCATTAATGGTAATCACAGCACACAGAGGGGACTCCCACATTACAACCCCTTTTCTGTTTAAATAATAAAGGAAGGTTTTAACTTTAACATAGTAAAATTACATATAAAAAAACCAGGTATCAAGCAAGAATTACAGTTACTATATATATATATATACTTTATCTTTTATCATAACTAAGGAAAACTATAACTATAAATTCCTCAACTCCATCAAAGTCTTCAGAAGGATATAATATTACTTAAGTTAACAGAAAGTGCATTGTAAGCAACTTCTAAAATTTTAGAATTGACAGAGACATCTCACTGCCTGGACAGTCACCCAAAGTTCTTCTGTATCATTGGGGCATCCATCTTCAACCTACATGCCCATAGTATCCAGCAGACATTTTCACGAAGTAGGAAATTTCAAAGACAGTTCTACCTATACTGGTAGTTTGTCTGTCACATTTTTCTGTGTCCTGCAGAATGTCTAGCAGACTCTTTCATGAAGCAGGAACCCCGAAGGACCATCTTACCTTTAGACAAATTTAGCAGTCATTTCTCTATGAGACCTGTATGTCCAGTTAAGCAGTCCAGAAAAGAGCAGTTTCTTCCCAGAATGGCTAATCAACTTTATAAGGAGTCTCTTTGATGCCCATCTTCCTCTTGAATTAATTGGTGCTGCCAGGAGCAGACATGTCTCATTGTCATGAGAAGTCCTAACTTTTAAAAACATTTTAAATGCCATGTTCTGAAGGTCTCTGAAAGATTTGAAGAATACCTAACTAACTGAAATATATCTCTATATATCTAGAAAACCTAACTAGCATAGCTACAGTCTTGACTATTATTTACATGACCATCTATAAACCTATATTTTCAAATTATACATTACATTTTTAAATGAACTACATAAACATAATATTTTAATCAAAGGCAGAAATATACATATACAGTATAACAAAATTTACCTTAAATTTGTATAAATAAACCAAGATCTATACCAATGCAAAATATTTATATCTATATGATATTCCCCCTTTAAATGTAAACAAACAATTATAAACAATATTTGGGAATATGGGCGTAGTTCTGTCCATACTACTTTCTGCTGTTTGGGGGTGCTATTAATCTGGTCTTTTATAGTGTATCCTGTGTGCTAGGTTCATCTCAGTCAGCAGTTGGGTGAAGTATTACATTGATTTAGTCCACCACGTTGGTGCGCCAATCTGTTGGAAGGAGGACTGCTTGTTTGTCCCAGCCGTCCAGCTGTTCAGCCCCGAAATAACCACAGAGAAAATGTATTCATTTAATCACTGCTTGGCCCATTAGCCCTAGCTTCTTATTGGCTAACTTTTACATATTAATTTAACCCATTTTTTAAATTTATGTATCGCCATGTGACTGTGACTTACCAGTTAAAGCTTCAGCATGTCTTACCTATCATGGCGTCTCTCTGACTCTGCCCTTCTTTCTTCCAGAATTCAGTCCAGTCCTCCCTGCCTACCTAAGTTCTACCCTATCAACAGGCCAAGGCAGTTATTTATTTATTTATGAGGCCATGACCTCATGGTGATACAGAGATTAATAGAAATGGGTTAAATTAATATGTAAGAGTTAGCCAATAAGAATCTAAAGCTAATGGGTAAGCAATGATTTGATGGATACAGTTTCTGTGTGATTATTTCAGGTTAAAGCTAGCTGGGCAGGCTTGGAACCAACAAGCGGCCCCTCCTCCAACAGCAGGACACAGTGGGAATTAGCAGAACAAAGGTATGGATGCAGGTGTCCAGAGAAAAAGCTCTGAGGTCAGAGAACACACTGGATGGAAAGGCAATGGAAGTTGTTTGAGTTTGCTGGATAGGCTCTGTTTATGGAGGGCGGGTCTTAGAAAAAGATGACTAAGGGCCAATGAGCCCCAAGTGATGGATGTGTGAGTCCTGGAGATGTTGGAAACTCAAGCAGATCTGAGGCAGGAGGGCAACTCCAGGCACTGGGATTTCCCGGAGTGGCTTTCAAATAAACCTGTACAAAGGATTCCTCAGCGCTTATATCTCTTGCCTCCACTATGGGGTCTGATTCAGTAGATCTCGGGAAGGACCAGATTTGTCTGCCTTGGATACAAGGGCTTTGAAAGCCTGTCTGGGTTGGAAGGCCACTGCCTGGAATGCAATGTTCTCCCTTCTTCCTTCACTATTTTCCCTCCTGCTCTTCCTATGGCTGTCTATTTGCTATTGGCAAATACAATGCAGCAATTTACTAAAAGAAGTGTACAAGTTGATGAATAAGCAAAAAAAGTAAGCATTTTACTTCATTTTTAAGTATTTTTACAGATGAAACACTTGTAAACTTCTGTCAGTCTATTAGAGATGCCACAACAAACTACCATAGACCAGGTCTCACAAACAGCAGAGATATTCTGCTCATAATTATGGGGGTTGAGAAGACAGGGGGTCAAGTCCTTGCGGATTCAGTGTGATAGGGGCTCTCCTCCTTATAGATGGTGCCTTCTAGCTATGTCTGTATTGGCATAAAGTGTGAGCCAGCTGCTTCAGAACTATTGTGTAAGGAATCTGATACCACCATGAAGGCCAAGCCCCTTCATTCATCTAATTATCATTTAGTCTTTCAAAGATCCCACTTCTTAGCATCACCACTTGGGGAATTATATTTCAACTTATGAATTTGGAGGAGGAGGAGGACACACAAAAATCACTCCATAACAACCCCTAAGTGCAAATGTGTAGGTGCCCTTGTATGAGGGTTCTAAGACATCTGTTTGAGAAACCTTGCCTTGAACAGAATAAACAATGTGTACTATTCAAATTTAAGTTGCAGATGGAACATGGTCACTGAGTTATTGATCTATTGGGGGACAGAAGAAGCCATGTAAGCTGGCTAGGACTGCCTTGCTTTGTTGTGTTTAGTTTGCTTTCTTTTAAATAACTGATTGAAAACGAGGAACGTTATGAAATGCTGTAGTTGCAGTTCACAGAGAGCCTTGCCTGTTTTGATATCTGCTGTGCAGATGTGGGGAAATGATTTTTTTTTATCTTTTAAAATTGACTTGGGATGGGAAACTTTTCCCCAGTAATGAAAAAATATTATCCCTATTTGCCTTCTGCAATTTTCTTTTGATGCTGACAGGCCAGACAGTGAATATTTGTGTCAGAAATTTATGTCGGAGCTCTCCCAAAGCCATCAGGTCAAGCATGCCATTCAATTGCATAAAGGGAGGGTCAGTGTTGAATACCTCTGTTGAGCTACAAAAAATCTTTAAGTGGAATGAGATTTGCAAAATCAACCATAATGATGAAGCCATCTTACTGGGACATGAAGCATCCTCCTCTCAATCTGGCCCCACCAGTCCTGAGAACTTAATTCCTCTCTCCAAGTACCGGGTTTAAAAAGGAAAATAATCCTTACCATGAAGGGCTATAAGGTTTCAATAAAGTACAGGATGATAAGTGCTCAGAGTGGTGCTTGGTAAGGGTAATGGGGGTTTAATGGGGTCTTCCAGAAACAAATGAATAACTGTAGATCTGTAGATAATTTAATTGAGAATTATTTATAATCTATAGGCCCCTTGAAGGAAATAGGAGAGCCTAGTAGGAGAGGGATGGGAGGGAGGAAGAGAATAATGGAGCAACAGGGGCCAGAACCTGGAAGGTAATGTTGAGAGAATCTATGATCTTTCCAAATGGGAGCAATCAGGACACAGAGAAGACAGGGTTCCCCGGTCCTGCCGGGAATGGATCCAGAGGAGCAGAAGCAAGAAAGGAAGGCAGCACCGTGGGAGCTGTGAGTCAATCTTTGGCAAGGGGCAGCAGGTAGAAAAGATAAAGGCACAACTACCAACCCTGAAAGACCCCATACATACAGGTTCTGAGACTCAACAATGAGCAGAACGCATTCTAGAAAGTCTCAGAATTCTGAGGTGTCCATAGATGCAGATGTAAAGAAACCCAGTACAGAATAAAAATGCTATTATAAAATCAGGAATGACCCTTTAATCCAGGTAGTACAGAAGGACAAAATGTTCTGGAGATGTTTCTTTAGCAGGGTATTGAGGATACAATCAAGGATGCATGATAGAGATATATTCGATATCTATGGTGTCCTAGATAGGAAAGAGAAGAGTAGCTGGAATATGATAACGGTTACAATGTAACCTTGTGGATTCTGGGGTAATGTATATGAATAAAAACAGGTGCTAGGAAAGTTGGAAAGGGCTGGGGCATTCATAGAGGGCATCCTTAGTCATGATAAAGAGGAGTTGAGATCTTATTCTCAGAGTAACTGGAATCAAGGGTGGATTTTAAACAATAGAGTGACTTTATGATCCATGTTTCAGCAAATTGATTTTGATCACCTCAGCCATGGAAGCACTGCTTTCTCAGGTGCTGACCCAGAAAGGCCAAGTCTAAAGACACAGGAAAGACTCTCTGCAGGGTAGGAGAATCCTGAAGTAGAAAGGACATCGTTCTAAAATGGAGGCCATCCTGGGATGATGGAAAATCTTGACTGGAAGCTAGTTTAGTACTGCAGTTGCCAAACTATAATATAAATGAGTGTGGCCTGGGGACACATGGACACCACAACTCTTAGGAGATCTTAGAGGGGACCCAAGAAAGCACATCTCTAATGAGTGCCCAGGGGCACAGAGTGGGTCACCCTTGGAGGGGAGCGGCTATTCTCTGTTACAGATGAGCTCACTGAAGCCTTGGAAGGGCAACAGAAGGCACACCTGGCGGTGTAGCACCGGGAAGTTGATAGCAGATGCTGTAGTGACCTAGCATGGGCTACCTACCTCAGAGATCTCATAGGGTGTCAGGGTGCTCCGGGTTACTCCTGGGAACCAGACATGCTACTTTCTGCTTTCCAGCACAAGAAAGAGGGAGGAAGCAGGAGATGATGAAGCAAGTGTTCCTAGCACATCCTTGGAGAGTGCAAATGGATCTGCCAACGTGTGTGATGAGCTCTTCACGCAGCAGCCTCCACGAGGGTATCATGAAAGCTGACATAAATCTCTGGTGGGCTGCCGAAGGCCTGCTTCCCAGACTCGATGATTGGCAGAAAAGCTCAACACAAGACTCAAAAGGCATGCTCATAGGGGTGCAATGCACTTGCAGAGCAATTTGGCAATATGTACCAAGAGTTACAAAGAGTATTC